>OX459110.1:3217500-3375000 GCA_949775045.1 Metridium senile
ACTGAACAGTCAAATGCCCCACTATTGAAACAACAGAATGGTCAAATGCCCGCCCCTCGAGCTCGAGTCAGTGATAAACTCAAATTTTACTTTAAGTAGAAAAGAAAATACTTTAATAAACTTCCTTCTACTACATGACGTCTCATGAACATGGTAGACAAAACTTGTACAATCAAATATGAAGGGAAATTTCAAAAAACGTTGAAGAAGAGAATGGTTATTGGCAATTTTTGATTGGTGATTGCACGACCGAAAGATGGATCTCGATATAATTCACAAATCTATCTTAAAAACTGAAAGAACTTGGATTTTCTTTGCACTTTTCGACTCTAAAACACAAAGACAAGCATTTATACTTCGTCAATTTAATTTTACTTGTGAAAGAACAGAGCTCCTTTGCAATCGCTGTTCGTCAATCGCCAATTCTTTCTGACGTTTTTTGCGATGTATAACAAGGAAAAACTATCTATCAATTCTTTGCTTTTCGTTTCCGTTCCCGTGTGACTTTTGCCTGATCATGGGCTACCTGTGGTTAGGACTCCAATGCTTTCTGGGTATTTTTAAAGATGGCCGACACTCGTCAAATGCCCGCCCGTTCAAGTAGCTAATCGGCGTCAAATTCCCCACTATACGGAACCCAAGTCTTGTCAAATGCCCGGGGTTTGCCCGGGGGGGGGATGGACACCTTTGGATTTGACTCGTACATAACTGTTAACTGATAAACGGCTAAAAAATTAACTGTTAACTGAGAGTTCCGTGTCTTTTTAGGATAACTGTTAGCTGATATTTCTTTGTTTTTAATTAATATATTTGAAAATAAATATTTCTTTGTTTTTAATTTGAACTGATAACTGAGAAAATTGCTAAAATTTAGCTGTTAACTGATATTGCCCCCCCCCCCCCCCCCCCCCCCCCCCCCATTCAGACCCTGATGGTATTAGGATAAAATAATGTGATTTGTTTTCATGACATTTTATTACAGTTTAAAGGTTATCTAAAAAGGACATTAAAGAAAAGTAACATCTCATAAACTCGCTCTAAATTTGCGATACTAGCATCAATTGTAAACATAAATTTCATAACTTTTATTCCACGTTCACTGTTGCTCATTATACATTTAAGAAATAAAATTTCACCGGCTGAAAACAAATAAACAAAGAATCACATGTCGAAATGTCTAATTACTAACTTACAATTAAATCAGCAGCAAAAACATTTCATTTTATTTTATGGCTTAAACATTTCTTAAATTCTGATTGGTTGATGTGCTGTTTGATACTCTGTGCTCAGTCCATACTGTCAAGACCTCAATAATTGGTCTGATATTTCGCTGTACAGACCTGACGCTTGGTTAATAACCGGGAAGGGGGGGGGATACTCCCCTATATTTGCTATACAGGTATATGTGCCGCCGATAGGGTAGTTTTTTTGGTTTTTAGGTCTGGGGTAGGGTATCATTTTTTAAACATTTTCTGGGGATAGGGTATCTTTTTGATATTTCTGCCGGCACAAAAAACGATTTAAATTCAATTAAACAATTGGCAAATATAACCATTTTTTTGCATGTCAACAAAATGTAAAATATCTTAGGTTTAGTCTGGGGTAGGGTGTCTTTCTCATTTTATTATTTATACTATCTCCATTGATGTTATCCACTCTGAAATTGGCATGTAAACTTTTGAAACTTAAAAAGGTTGTGTTTTATTAAAATAACTACAAATTATTTCACTGCATTTATACAACTTTTTATGTGAGCATTCCCTCCCTACTTACAGGGAAAAGAAGGCAGGATCATACAAGGTCATCCTGTAATATACAAGGAGTTCTGCACAATTGCTACACAGACAGATGACAATGGCTGTAACAATGGATGTATGTCCATGTATATCAATACAGACTCAAAGCATGTTTCCAACATCTTAAAACCGTTAACATCTCAACTATTTGTACAACCGGGTGATTTAGATCAAGTTGAACTTCACTTGAATAAAGAGCCATCTCTAGGGAATTCTTCTTGTGAAAAACATGGTGCATTGAATGAAGTAAGCAAACTCGGTAAAGGAGCTGGCAGGAGAAAGACATGTTTTAGATGTTCTTATTGCAGCCGATGTTACACTGCAAAGAGTAATTTTGACCGCCACTTTAGGACACATACAGGAGAGAAGCCATTCAAATGTTCGTACTGTGAAAAGAAATTTTCAAGCAAAGCCTATCTAGCTATACACATCAGAACCCATACTGGAGAGAAACCTTTTCAATGTTCTATTTGTAAGAAGAAGTTTGCATATAAGTTTCTTTTGAGTCAACACCTTAGGACACATACTGGAGAGAGACCCTTTGAATGTTCTGTTTGCAAGAAGAGGTTTAAACAATCAAGTCATTTGTACTTTCATCATAGAAGCCATACTGGAGAGAAAGCCTTTGAATGTTCTGTTTGCAAGAAAATGTTTGCAAGAAGGACAGCTTTGAGACATCATCTTAGAACAGTACATGCTAAAGAGTAACCCTCCTGAGAATATATCCCTTTGAATGTTCTTTATATAAGAAGAGGTTTACATGTACATACAAGTTGATTTTGCTGGAGAAGAACACCTTGAATGTATACAACTAATATAGAAAAGGTTGATGGGGCGAATAGCGATTGGTGATAATTTGGCGATTGCATGACCGAAAGGAACTATGGGTAATATGAATTCCTTCTTATTCGTTTCTTGATAAAGACACCCATCTATAAGCGAAAAGATGAAATTCTGCACCAAGCCCAAGAAGGTAGCGGATATAACGGTAGCGCTTGATATCAAAATCCCGCCAGACAAATTGGTGATATCGATAGTGAAGATTATGGTTGAAGGTGAAACAGCGGGCAGCACGTATGCCATGCTCGATTCTGCGGACATGACTAAAGTGATATTTTCTAATTTGATAAATGGGCTAACAACGGAAGTTTACATCATGTACTTTCCACGGCCTCAATAGATGTTTGCCCGACAGCTTGACTCGGGCGTGCTTGGTGCGTCTAAGAAAACAATAGGAGTAAAAATGTACAATAGCTTGCGTGTAAGATGGTGTGACTGCGTTGATGTTTCTAAGGAAACAATTGGAGTAAAAATGTACGATAACTAGTGGTTAAACTGGTGTGGACTGCGTCGATGTTTCTAAGGAAACAATTGGAGTAAAAATGTACGATAACTAGCGGTTAAACTAGTGAGGACTGCATAAGGAAACAGTTATATTTACTAGCGTGGACTGCATCAGTACTGTTTCTAAGAAAACAACTGGCCATGGAGTGAAAATGTACGATAACTAGCGGTTAAACTAGTGTGGACATTGCCAGTGTTTCTAAGGAAACAACTGGAGTAAAAATGTATACGTACGATAGCTGGCGGTTAAACTAGTGTGGACGTTGCCAGTGTTTCTAAGGAAACAACTGGTGTAAAAATGTACGATAACTAGCGGTTAAACTAGTGTGGACATTGCCAGTGTTTCTAAGGAAACAACTGGAGTAAAAATGTATACGTACGATAGCTGGCGGTTAAACTGGTGTGGACATTGCCAGTGTTTCTAAGGAAACAACTGGAGTAAAAATGTATACGTACGATAGCTGGCGGTTAAACTAGTGTGGACGTTGCCAGTGTTTCTAAGGAAACAACTGGAGTAAAAATGTACGATAGCTGGCTGTTAAACTAGTGTGGACTGCCACGGTGTTTCTAAAGAATATGCATGCAATTGGAGTAAAAATGTACTATAACCAGCGGTTAAACTAGTATGGACTGCGTCGGTGTTTCTAAAGAAACAATTGGAGTAACAATGTACAATAGCTGGCGTGTAAGATGGTTTGACTGCGTCGATGTTTCTAAGGAAACAATTGTAAAAAATGTACGATAACTAGCGGTTAAACTAGTATGGACTGCGTTCAAGTTTCTGATGGAACAATTTGAGTACAACTAGACGTCGGTACAATGTTAATTAGCAGTTCAACTATTTTGGGATATATATATGTCTTTATTTCTATAAAAAAAAACTCTTAAATTTATAAAAATCTACAATAACTAGCGAGACTCCGCTATACGTGATTCTGTGAAAAGACAGCGTGTAAAGGAAACATGTGAAATAGAAATAGATTTTGAAATAAATATAATATCTCTGCAGAAAAACAGTGTCTCTTTTTTTCGGTTGTTGTTGTGTTTGTCTCCGTATTTATACATTTGTAAAAGTCTCAATATCTCAATATATCATATTCACTATAGATTCAATTTATATGTAATAATTTTATCTATTTAAGTATACTATTTGTTTTTTCATGTATATATTTTCTATGTCTAGTTCAATATATTTATATTAATTGCCATACGTTTATTTTTTACATGTGCCTCTGGCTCGGATGTAAGGGCGACCTTATATCCCACGTTATGACTTTAATAAATTGATTGATTGATTGATTGATTGATTGATTGATTGATTGATTGATTGATTGATTGATTGATTGATTGATTGATTGATTGATTGATTGAACAATACTAAATATTTATAATTATCGAAACAATTTGAAAGTAATAATCAAAATTAAAAATCGAATTTAAAGCCGTCGAATTCATTCAATCTCTCTGTGGAAATTTAGGGAAAAAGTTATGAAATTTAAAAATGATATCTTTGCTGCCACGATATGTGGACGTCGTAAACGAAAGCAAAATGGGCTCCCTTTGCTTTCAGGCGAGGCTCCAAGCGAGGCTCGTTCCTGTCTTCACAGGAAATCTAGTAACGCCTTGCAGAACTTTGACTTTGCACGTGTATTGAGCATATTTTGTTGATTAAGTTTTCGTACGCGCTGTTTTAACAATTTTTTGACAGTTTTCAAGTTTTAAAGGTAAGTCTAATTTGTTGTTGTGCTGTGTTCAAGGTAAAAGATGCATGATTTGGCGATATCAAACAGAATAATACGCCTAGAGAGTCGGGCGTGTGTCATTTAAAACCACTAAAATGTATGACTTGTTCGTTCACAGGATGGAAACACGCAGCTGGAGCGAATACAAATGTAAGTCAGGACAGACTCTGTTTGTGTATAACAAAGTTACAGGAGAACACAAGTGGCCTGCTGGCTTTGAAAATGTAAGTCTTGAAACGATATTAATAGTGATGGTACAGGATCTGAAATGGGGTTAATAACTGTTAACTGATAAACGGCTATAAAAAATTAACTGTTAACTGAGAATTCCGTGTCTTTTTAGGATAACTGTTAGCTGATATTTCTTTGTTTTTAATTAATATATTTGAAAATAAATATTTTTTTGTTTTTAATTTGAACTGATAACTGAGAAAATTGCTAAAATTTAGCTGTTAACTGATATTGCCCCCCCCCTCCCCCCCCCCCCCCCCCCCCCCATTCAGACCCTGATGGTATTAGGATAAAATAATGTGATTTGTTTTCATGACATTTTATTACAGTTTAAAGGTTATCTAAAAAGGACATTAAAGAAAAGTAACATCTCATAAACTCGCTCTAAATTTGCGATACTAGCATCAATTGTAAACATAAATTTCATAACTTTTATTCCACGTTCACTGTTGCTCATTATACATTTAAGAAATAAAATTTCACCGGCTGAAAACAAATAAACAAAGAATCACATGTCGAAATGTCTAATTACTAACTTACAATTAAATCAGCAGCAAAAACATTTCATTTTATTTTATGGCTTAAACATTTCTTAAATTCTGATTGGTTGATGTGCTGTTTGATACTCTGTGCTCAGTCCATACTGTCAAGACCTCAATAATTGGTCTGATATTTCGCTGTACAGACCTGACGCTTGGTTAATAACCGGGAAGGGGGGGGGGGGGGGATACTCCCCTATATTTGCTATACAGGTATATGTGCCGCCGATAGGGTAGTTTTTTTGGTTTTTAGGTCTGGGGTAGGGTATCATTTTTTAAACATTTTCTGGGGATAGGGTATCTTTTTGATATTTCTGCCGGCACAAAAAACGATTTAAATTCAATTAAACAATTGGCAAATATAACCGTTTTTTTTGCATGTCAACAAAATGTAAAATATCTTAGGTTTAGTCTGGGGTAGGGTGTCTTTCTCATTTTATTATTTATACTATCTCCATTGATGTTATCCACTCTGAAATTGGCATGTAAACTTTTGAAACTTAAAAAGGTTGTGTTTTATTAAAATAACTACAAATTATTTCACTGCATTTATACAACTTTTTATGTGAGCATTCCCTCCCTACTTACAGGGAAAAGAAGGCAGGATCATACAAGGTCATCCTGTAATATACAAGGAGTTCTGCACAATTGCTACACAGACAGATGACAATGGCTGTAACAATGGATGTATGTCCATGTATATCAATACAGACTCAAAGCATGTTTCCAACATCTTAAAACCGTTAACATCTCAACTATTTGTACAACCGGGTGATTTAGATCAAGTTGAACTTCACTTGAATAAAGAGCCATCTCTAGGGAATTCTTCTTGTGAAAAACATGGTGCATTGAATGAAGTAAGCAAACTCGGTAAAGGAGCTGGCAGGAGAAAGACATGTTTTAGATGTTCTTATTGCAGCCGATGTTACACTGCAAAGAGTAATTTTGACCGCCACTTTAGGACACATACAGGAGAGAAGCCATTCAAATGTTCGTACTGTGAAAAGAAATTTTCAAGCAAAGCCTATCTAGCTATACACATCAGAACCCATACTGGAGAGAAACCTTTTCAATGTTCTATTTGTAAGAAGAAGTTTGCATATAAGTTTCTTTTGAGTCAACACCTTAGGACACATACTGGAGAGAGACCCTTTGAATGTTCTGTTTGCAAGAAGAGGTTTAAACAATCAAGTCATTTGTACTTTCATCATAGAAGCCATACTGGAGAGAAAGCCTTTGAATGTTCTGTTTGCAAGAAAATGTTTGCAAGAAGGACAGCTTTGAGACATCATCTTAGAACAGTACATGCTAAAGAGTAACCCTCCTGAGAATATATCCCTTTGAATGTTCTTTATATAAGAAGAGGTTTACATGTACATACAAGTTGATTTTGCTGGAGAAGAACACCTTGAATGTATACAACTAATATAGAAAAGGTTGATGGGGCGAATAGCGATTGGTGATAATTTGGCGATTGCATGACCGAAAGGAACTATGGGTAATATGAATTCCTTCTTATTCGTTTCTTGATAAAGACACCCATCTATATTAAGGTCATCACTGAACAGTGTTTGGATAATTTAAAATGAAAATTTATTATAAGAAGAAATTTGTATTACCAACAGTCCCTTTTGGTCATGCATTTTTTTTAACAGATTTTATTAATGATTCATAATATATACATTTGTTTTTCACTTTTATTTACAACTACATATTAACAATAATATTTTCAAATTCATGTTATTTCAATAAGTGGTTATGTATCATTACTTCAGAATATAAATTGTTATATATATTATTATTTCAGAAAAAGTATACTTACTGTTTGATAGTTTTATACAATCAAAGCATTAACTATATTTTTCCATTTTTCGCCATGAGTTTTAATTTTATTTGTTGACTTTGCTATAAGATTTTCAATTTTCTCAAAGTTTCTTAATGTGTTTTTAAATGACCCTTTTGGTCATGCTATTGCCAATCGCTGTTCGCACCGTCAACCTTTTTCTGAATTAGGTGTATCTTGAAGGAAGAAGTTTACATATTATAAGTTGATTTATATATATAATGAAATTCTAAGTAAAGCCTCTAAATTAGAGTACAAACACTAAAAGTGTGCAATACTTTGTACTATTTACCACTAAATAGTGTTGATTAAACATTATAGAGAGCAAAAGAATTTGCATAATTAAGCAGTATTTAGTGGTATTTATGTTGCACACTTTTAGTATTTGTACTCTAATCCAAATTTTATGTTCTAATTTTCATTAAATTTCTCCTTTTCTTCTCTTTTGTGTAAAAGTTTTCTACCCTCTTTTTTCTCTCTTCCAGTCCTTTTCTCTTTGTTGTTCTCTTTTGTTATTTGAACATGCGTTTTTGCAGCAACATAACATACTTTTTTTAAATATCAACACATTAATTAGTCTTATGAAGTTAAGACAGTTCAAATGTCATAAGCCTATAATGGTTTCTATTTGAACTGTCTTATCATCAGTACACTCATAAATATGCAGTGGTACCTCTCTATTAAGCGGCCACCCTTGGGACTTTCCAAAGTGGCCGCTTAATAGAGGTTGGCCGCTGAAGAGAGGTATAGAATAGGTATAGGAATAGATTTGGGAATATTTATTGTGTCCTCCTAATAGAGGGTGACCGCTTAATAGGGTACCACTGTATAGTTTAGACTGTAATGTCTTATCTTTTTTTCTACATACATTGTAACTATAAATTTGTAAATTATAAATTGTAAATTAATGTATGTATGTAATATAGTACTGATGATTGTTAATAAAGATTGATTGACTGATTTTGCTGTTCAATCTGCAAGAAGTGTTCATAACTAAGTGATATCAGTTCTCATCTTAGAACACATAAAGGAGATAATTTAATACCCCAAAATCGCTCAACTTTCTACGTCAAAAAAAGTCTTAAAAAAAGTCTTATATTTGTGTATTTGAGGCACAGCGAAAGGATATCCCGCGACTCCATACTGAAACTGTAAAACATCACAAGTGACGAGCTTGGGCTCCCTGTGGTTTAGCCTTGTCACGCAACACTCACTCATGCGGGAAAGTTTAAACGAAGCTGTCATGTTGACAAAGTGTTTAAGCAGTGACGTCACGGGTCACCTTTGAACACCTAACAACAATTAAAAAATTACCATAATATAACTTTACAATAACTGAAATTCGTTTTAAATTACTCAAAAGTGATTGACCCGAATAAAGATATGATACAATAGTAGTGGAATAGTAAATAAATGTAGCAGGTAGGGAGCAGGACGAAATAAGTTCAAATTTTACATTCGTAAATTTAGCGGTTTTTGGTAGGCTTACGGTTGCCTAACCAACCAAAACATTTTATTCAATATTTGGTATTCAAATGACTTACTCAACTCCCTCGCATAAAGAGACTGCTCTTTTCGTCAGCGTTTGCTACAGAACTGAAATCAGTCCAAAATGGCTGAAGAATCAAGCGGGAAAGAAGTAGAATCGGCTTCAGAAGACAAAATGCCGAAGTATCTTGATTTTCCGGCCGAAGAGCAGCATTGGGAATCTGATCGTGGTGACTGTGTACGAACTGTGATTAGCTTCTTCGGCGTTGGTTTGATTCTACATTCTCTCTTTAGCGTTATTATGGCAGGGTCGCAGGATCTTCTTGGAGGAACTAATATACCAACAACTGCAGTGTTACTCTCTCATGTAGGACCAATGGCTTTAGTGATGTACACGATGCCATGGTTCATGCAAAAGATATCGTACTTCATACGAGTCATCGCTATTTTTATGTTCATGGCTGCTGGATCTTTGGTGATAATTTTTGTACAGAACGCTTACGCCAAACTTGTTGGAGTTGCCCTCAACGCTGTGGCTCACTCCTTAGGGGAAGCTACGTTTCTAGCCTTGGGAGCTTTCTATGGGGAGATCAGTGTTACATCGTTTGCCGCTGGCAGTGGAGTTGGAATTCTAGTTGGCCCGCTTTATTATTTGGGTAAGTAGACTGACTTGTAAGCTTAATTTCACCTCGAAAAAAAATAACAACTACAATTACTAGATATGTCAAATGCTAGAACGACTATTTCCGATACTGATAGACTTAGAAATTCGAGCAATCATTTGGTTTTTAATAATAAGCTAAACTATTACGGGAAGTCTTAGCTGTTTACTTATATTTGCGTTTCTTAATTAGCAAAAACAACTGAAATGGTTTTAAGAAATACGAAGTAATTTTATTTTATTATTTTTATTTATCATTCTGTATTCCGTTTAATATATTTAAAGCTTAAACAGAATATATTTTCGTTGAAAGGCAGACTACAAAAAAATATTAATATTGCTACTGCATTTTTGTTTTAAAATTTTTCGCACTTTTGCTAAAAATTTTAAAAATCAATTTTATAACCGTGTTTTTTTGGATTCTGTTTAAACATTTAAACAAAAACACCAAATCATAGTTGATAATTTTAATATTTATTTATTGTTATTTAATCATAACATGACGGTCGAGAGCGATTTTCGCTTTGCTCAAATGCCGAGTTAATATTTTCATTCTCTTCCAATTACACATTTTTATGTCGTTTTAAAAATGGCTTTTTTTGTAAATGAAGTTCTACAAAACTGTCGTTTTTATTCAGTATAGTTGATGTATTATTGAGCAATATTGACTTTATTCTGTGTAAATAAAATTATGCTGGTGAATAAATTCCGCTTTGTAAATGCCAAAACTTCCTAAATATTACGTATGTATAAGTGTTCAATTTTCTCAACAAAAAAAGCAAAGTTCATGAAAAAAAATATTGTTTTTTTTGCTCGATATTTTTATTTATTTCATTTTATAAATATTTTATCATATTTTTATTTCTTACTTGAATTGCAATTTTACAAGAATATGATAACAATCTATGCGGGATTTTTTATCTTAAAAGTCTCCAATTTTCAAGTTACGTCAAGCTTTTTGCGATTATTAGATAAACCGCTAAACTTATCTACTTTTTGAAATAATCAATTTTTAAGAGCAGCTTTTTACCGTCGGTCCAGTGTCTTTGTTAATTATATAATGAGAAAAAAGCAAGAAAAATTACACCCTCGCTATACTAGAAGTTATTTTCTACTTGCTTTAGCGTTTGTAAATCTGACGGTTTGTGAAACAATATCGAACACAGACGTACAAAGTTATAAATACAAATACTATATAGATCAAGAAACCCTTTGGTTTCCAGGGTAGAACAATTACTTCTTCGACAGTGAAAAGTGGCCATAAATATTAAGGCAATTACTTGAAAATTGCCTTGAAACTATGTCTAAAAGTGACAGAAAACATACTGTATTTTGACGGATTTTCACACGTTAGCCAAATACATAAAAAAATCAGTTTAGTGAGACAGTTTTCTGACGTTTTATTGTTGATATTTTTAGCATAAGAATCCAACTGAATGAATTATTTATGTGAAAAAATATAGATTTTCAGTAACTCCTTCTCCTTCTCCTTCTCCTTCTCCTTCTCCTTCTCCTTCTCCTTCTCCTTCTCCTTCTCCTTCTCCTTCTCCTTCTCCTTCTCCTTCTCCTTCTCCTTCTCCTTCGTAATAATTCGTAATAACTTCCGCAATTTTGGCGGCTACAAAACCTCCAAAATCGATATCAAAATATAATAAGGTCTCGTGGTTTTTACGATAAAAAATAGATATATAAAATTCAATCAGCAATACGGTCTGTTTGTCGATTTTATGCACGGAAGCTTTTCACATAACATATTTCATTAAAATTTTCACAGATTTTTGGATACAAATATATTCCTGCCAGTTTTAAATTTAAAGGAATGTTTATATAATGTAAAAGAAAAAAAGGCGGAAAGAAAGAAAGAAAGAAAGAACTTAGATATGACTGACAGAGAATACATCAAAAACGGAAATACATAAATTACGAAAGAAATGATGGAAGAATACAAAACATCGTTAAATACATTAAACAAATGAACTAACTATTAGAATTACTAGGGGGCCACAATAAAAAGTCCCAAATCTATTCTTATACCTATTTTATATACTTCTAATTCAGCGGTCACCCTCTATTAGGCGGCCACAACAAAAAGTCCCAAATCTATTCCTATACCTATTCTACTACCTCTATTAAGCGGCCACTTTGGAGAGTCCCGAGGGTGACCGCTTAATAGAGATACAATCAATGAGTGGATGAATGACTGAATGCAAAATGTTAGTAAGACATGATTCCGATGAAACGAAAAAGATTACATAGTTGAAGTAAGCAGGAAATAAGTTTAACTTTGATTTGTTAAAAGAAGCGAAAGAATAGCGAAAGAATAATAGTAGAGACAAACACACAAAATCGGCATTACATTTTAAAGAGGAAAGGTATGACATTATTTAGATATAGATTTTTAGAATGCAAAATGCTAGTAAGACTTGATTCAGATGAAATGAAGTAAGTAGAGCATAAATTTAACTTTCATTTGTTAAAAGAAGCGAAATAATTAATAGCTAGTACGGACAAACACATAAAAAATTACATTTTAAATGGGAAAGACATAGCATTATTTACTCGACAACAATAATTATTTAACCACAACCCCAAAAGAATACATTAAACATAAAGAACGAATTACAATTTTTACCGAAAATGTAATTTCTCATCAAGGCAATCTAAGTCAATCAAAAATACCTCAACTTTTCATAAGTACGTTCAATATCTGATATTTCTTTTTTCGAAATATGAATTGAAATGTCTAACCATTTGAATTCCTTTTTTGTTTCTCGCTTTAAGTATATTTGTGAAAATATATGTTTTAATTGAACGCAAGGTTTTCGCGGCTGTTAACATACAAAACGAATTACAATTTTATCGAAAATATCTTGTCCAATCAAGAAAATCTAAATCTATCAAAGAAATAAAGCTCATAAGCTCAATATCTATGATATTTCCTTTTGTGAAATACAAATTAAAATGTCTAATATTTTGAATTCCTTTTACTATCCTTATTAGTTCTATTAAATGACTCATTTTCTGCGATTTTATGGTAAATTACTCGCTACTTTTGGGTTTAAGTATGTGTCAGAGATGTTTTAATATAACGCAAGGTTTTTGCGGCTGTTCTAATCTATAACAAATATAAATTAAATGTCAAACATTTTGGAATCCTTTTACTATTCTTATTAATTCTATTAAATGACCCATTATCTTCGATTTTATGGTAAATTTCTCCCTACTTTTCGGGTTTAAGATATTTTAATTGAACGCAAGGTTTTCGTGGCTGTTATAATTTACAATCTATTGGCCAGCAGGAGCTCGGGGAGCTCACGTAGCGTAGTGATCGTTCATCCCTTTTGGTGTTTTGTATTATTATTTTTTTTTAAGCGTGGGATGTTGTCCGCATATTATTTGTTGTCAACGTTACTATTATCGTTGTTATCATGATAATAATATTCCACCACCATAAATATTTTTTCTATTTCCACCATCATTTACTTGAGAATGTTGTCGCGATGACAACGAAACGTTGTAATTTCTTCTCGCTAGTTTTCATATTAAATTGTATTAGTAAAGTTAACGTTCTTCTTATTAGATAATGATATTGCTCAATATAACACTGAATCGCTATTATCATTATTGTCGTTGTTTATTATTATTTTTGCTTTATTATTATCGTTATCATTATCATTAATATTATCACTATCGCCATCATTATCATCATCATCATCATTGCCATCATTATTATTACCATTTTCATAATCGCCATCATCCTCCTTATTATCGATCAGCATCAGCATCATCATAATCAGCATCATTATCTTCATCATTATAATTGCTATTTTCATCACCATCTTCCTCATTATTATCATCATCATTATCATCATCATCATTAATATTCATCATTATATCATAACCATTTTCATAACCTCATGCACCATTATCATTATCTTCATCAGCATCAGTATCATCATTATTACCTCATGATCACCATATCACCTATATCATCATCGCCATTATCATCATCTCCATCACTATATCAATACCATATCATCATCACCACCACCATCATCATGAGCATCACCACCATCATTAAATTTTACCATCATCACCACCATCATGATCATCATCACCATCATGATCATCATCACCATCATGATCATCACCACCATCATCATGAGCATCACTCCCACCATCATGAGCATCATCATGAGCATCCCTACCACCATCATTACCATCATCATGAGCATTACACCACCATCACCATCACCATCATCACCACCATCATTATGAGCATCACTACCAGCATCGTTACCATCATCATTACCATCATCATGAGCATCACTACCACCATCATTACCATAATCACCACCATCACCATCACCATCATCACCACCATCATTATGAGCATCATGAGCATCATGAGCATCACACCACCATCATTACCATAATCACCACCATCACCATCATCACCGCCATCATCATGAGCATCACTACCAGCATCATTACCATCATCATCATCATAATCACCACCATCACCATCATCATTACCACCATCATGAGCATCACTACCACCATCATTACCATCATTGTCACCATTAGCTGATCTATAAACATTCATTATATTCTTACAGGTCTAACATCAGGAGTCTGCATCTCTCCACAAGAAACAATGATCTTTATCTCCTTCGGTTCGCTTCTACTCCTCGTATGCTACTACATACTGAACAAAGATCGAGTCAAATCCTATGCAATCGCCGCCACGTACAACAGCCAGAAATACACCAGCGTACCAACCTCTTCCAAGTCCCAAGTCCACGACCCAAGCAAATTATCCTGGTTTGAAAAATGCACCGCTTCCTGGAAAATCCTCCCTTACATGCTTTCAATGTGTTTCTCGCAGATGTTCCAGTACTTGACTATACAGTCTGTGTTTACTACCATGGCGTTCGACAACGCAACTCAACAACCCCACACCCTTGACCACTACGTTTATTATTACTCATTCTACGGAGCTGGCGAGTTCCTCTCGAGGTCCTATCTCAGTTGGATCTTCTGCTGTATGCCAGTACTCTCAGAAAGCTTGACGATTTACAAGACTTGGATCCCAGCGCTGTTGTCTGGTGTTGTGTTTGGGTTAAGCGTTTGTATTTCATGGTTTAGATTCGTGGAGAGCATCTACCTAGTGATGTTTCTGGCGTTTGTGGAAGGGCTTTTGTCTGGGTGTGTGTATTCAAACACCCTTGTTGCTATTCAACAGACTATAGAACCTAGATACGAAGAATTCTGTCTTGGACTTGTATCTATAGGGAGCACAACAGGGTCTGTTATAGGCGCGTTTGCTGGTCTGTGGCTAGAACCTATCTTGCGCCAACGCTGCGCGAAAATTCGCCCTAAAGCGTTGGAAACCTGTTTTACTCGACATCTTAAGAGAAAGTGGACTCAGGCTATATGTGGGGGAAAACCGGTTGAAATTAAGATTGAGATCTAGTTTAACCGGTTTTGACAATTGCAATTGTATAGTTACACTTATGGGTTGGGCGTTTTAAGAAACAGTTGTAGTAACAGTTCTGGTACAGTAAAAATCCACATAAAAGAACAAGTTATTTGGGGTTCAGGCTGGTGCATATCGGGGGCTTAGTGAGAAATCTGGCTGTAGGTGTTCTTAAGAGTTCGAGGCTTTTAAGATTTTTGATTTTTTAAGATGTTTTTGGAAATGAGGTTATTTACTCAACCAACTCTAATCCCTTCTGCAAAATACTGTGTGTTTGTACCCATCAACCTTACTGTTTTCTATTTTTTTTTTTTTTTTACATAAGAACATCTTTCGTTTGTCAGGCTGAATTGGTTCTTATTGGTATATATATGTATATAAATCTCCTGGCGAGTGAGCCTCACAACTCACGAAACAGGCTTGTCGAGATGAATTTGTAGTTGTGTTTACTCCTACCCTCACATATATTTTGCTCTACTTCATCGTATCGAGCACTCTCAACGGATGATTCGAACCATATATTTCCATATATTCTAGCCTGAAAGTTCTTAATCCACTTGTTCTTTTATGCGTATGTACTGTATCTCCATGGTTACAAATCGTCCATGTCATGCCCTTCAAAGTGGGCTTCTGGTATCCTTTAAAGGGGTGAACCCCGAAGTCATATATTCCCGTTACTTTCACTTCTGAAACCTCCTGTGGTAAAGTTCAATTGTACGATCAAACTTAATTATAACACAGTTCGTTAATTATTATAGGTTATTGTTGGAATGATCGCTATATATCTATACAGTGGTGCCTCTATTAAGCGGTCACCCTCTATTAGGCGGTCACTTTGGAAAGTCCCGAGGATGACTACTTAATAGAGGTACCAATGTATGTACAAATGTGATTTTTTGCTATATTTTTGGGGGGGGATAAATGTTAAACGTTCATAGTTAAGAAGCCTTGACACTTGTTGTAAACGCATATTTCAAAAGAGTTGTCGAAATGAACGCGCAGAACGACGATTGCATGACCGAAAGGAATTGTAAATCTTTGATATTAATCTTTGACTATTTATGCCTGTTTTGTGGCAGAAAATTGGTTCGAATTGACTGCACGAATAGTCAGTTATTTCAGCAACCACTGTTCAATCATTTTTGCAGTGAGTAACTGTGGATGCATCGATTTACTCAGCTATTGGCCTTTACCTAAACGAGCAGAGGACTGGGTACTAGTTTTCTAAATTAATCTAATTACAAAATTAAGCACATAATAGGAAAGAGCACATTGAAATATACAAGGTTTCAAAGTTTGGGCACATTAGGTTAAATAGCGACAAAATGAGAGCATTTTAAATGTCCAAAGAATTACAAAGAAATGTATGGTTTGGATGGACAGTGTCCATCCAATCCATACATTTCTTTGTAAATTTTCAAGGTTTTCAAAGACTGCCTCTAACCTAGTATTCAAGCAAAGTCAACCAAACTTTGAAACCTTGTATATCTTGATGTGCTCTTTCCAATGATATGATTAATTTTGTAATTAGATTAATTTAGAAAACTAGTACCTAGTCCTTTGCTCGTTTAGGTAAAGGCCAATTTGAGTAACCTCTACTCAGTCGTTTTTGCTGTGAGTAGCTGTGGATGTATTGATTTACTCAGCTATTTGAGTAACCACTGCTCAATCATTTTTGCAGTGAGTAGCTGTGGATGTATTGATTTACTCAGCTATTCGAGTAACCTCTACTCAGTCGTTTTTGCTGTGAGTAGCTGTGGATGTATCGATTTACTCAGCTATTTGAGTAACCTCTACTCAGTCGTTTTTGCTGTGAGTATATAGCTGTGGATGTATCGATTTACTCAGCTATTTGAGTACTAACCACTATTCGATGTACTCAGTTAATTGAGTAGCCACTGCTCAGTCGTTTTTACAGTGTGTAACTGTGGATGTGTCGATTTACTCAGCTATTTGAGTACTAACCACTATTCGATGTACTCAGTTAATTGAGTAGCCACTGCTCTGTCGTTTTTGCAGTTTGTATAACTGTGGATCCATTGATTAACTCAGTTAATTGAGTATCCAATCGTTTTTACAGTGAGTAGCTTTGCATGTATCGATTTACTCAATTATTTGAACACAGTTAGTAACTGTGGATGCATTGATCAAACTCGGTTATATGAATAACCACTACTAATCAGTCAACGTTTTTGCAATGAGTAGCTTTGGATCGATCAATTTACTCAATCATTTAAGTAACCACTACGTACTCTGCAGTCGTTTTAGTTCTGATATATATTCATTTCAACAATCTATTTATCTAAATGTGGATTGATATAGGGATTACATATATATTCTCGCTATGTATTGTACAAGTTTCTAGATGTATATTTTTAAATAAACTAAATCGAAGGAATGTGTTCAGTTTAGTGAATTTTACAACAGATATAACAACAATAAATAATTAGCAATCGCGGTACAAATTACAGTGTGAATTGAAAAACCGTGCGCATCCAGAAATAATTTAGAAGTCGCTTATTGTTTGCTTAACAACTCAGAAACAACTATATCATCGCAAGAAGTTTGACTGATGGGTAGCATGTTAACGATTTCTAAAATATTTCTGGGTGCCCACGGTTTTTTGATTCGCACTGTAATACAATCAATGACTTATTAGTCGGGCTAGAAGGCCCGACTCTAGGTTTACCTTTTAGTCAATCTATGTATGTATTTGTCATGTCGCGTATAGTCCCCCATGATGCTTTGGGAACGAACACAGGAAGCCCAAAGTAGAATTGTTTAGCCTCCTGTGTTGAGAGCGTGTAGTTCTTTAGAAAAAGCGCATCAAAATAATATTTACAATAAAAAAGTTTAGGAAATAGATCTACAATGCTGACAGGGAGTTCACAATTAGCCTGCGTAGCAAGCCTTTCTTTTTAAGGGAACGGGAAAAAGTTATTTTGGGATAGCTGTGTTACAGATGAGGCCGCGCGTAACCTAAGACGAGTCCCCCTCCCCCACCCAGCTCGTATTAGGTTTCACGCGGCCATATCGGTAGCACAGCTATCCCAAAAACAACTTTATCCGTTACCCCAAAAAGAAACGCTTGCTACGCAGGCTATTTCACAATGTACAGGCCTTTCAGACTGGAACCTTAACATTGCTTAACATTGCTCTCACAATGTACAAGTATTTTAAACTTGAGCCTCAACAACAAGGGACTAAGAAAGTACATAAAAAACTCTTTTAAGTGTTTATAATAATAATATCTAAAAATCTTTGTAGTCATGAGGTATTTTGAGTCGGCGCGTGGGTTCCACTGTTTTGCTCATTTCTAAATTTGTATAAATTATAAAAATAAACATCCATACTTGTTTCTTCTGTTTTGCTTTGACTCCCTGCGAAGTTTCAAGCAATTTACAGCAATACAAAGTTTATATATTTAATTTTAAAACCGCCATATATTCTCCCATAGAAGGCCATATAGAAGGCTTATATGAAACCACAGATAGTTAGCTTGGGCTACCTGTGGTGCTGTCCGCAAGTCCAATATATGGCGGAGTCGATATTCGCCCAACTTGACAAACCTAAAGAATAACGAGTATGACGTCATACCTGAACTATATACGGATACCAATATCATTTCTAATTAAAACTGACAGAATTAGATTGATATATAGAGGATATTACACGGTGGCGCGAAGATATGAATTTTATTTTCGAGTGGTGAAAACAATATTTTACGAGTGAGTGCAGCGAACGAGTAAAATGTTGTTTTTACCACGAGAAAATAAAATTCATATCTTCAAGCCACCGTGTAATGTTCTTTTTATTATATGGATAGTAGTGTTTTACTTGAAACCATGTTTAATTCAGCGAACAAGCGACGAGAAATGGGCGGGAAAGTTGTTTTGATTTGACGCGTACGTACATCCGGGACTTTTTGGTACATAACTTTTTCATATCTTCACTAGTGAAAATATGGAAAATACGAGTGTTTTAGTTTCCGGTAAAACACTACTATCCATATAATAAAATAAAATATATAATATTAAATATATAATTATAGTGTTTATGTCAGTTGACTAAATGTATCAATTTCTGAACGATTAAATCATGTCCCAAGGGAAATGAGTTTGTGTTCAAGATATAGCGAGGGTTTTGAGATAAACGATAGTAATTGACTGGCCAAATTTTTTGGGTTCAGTTGCAATCGATATAGCGAGGTTCTGCTGCATTGAGATTGCTTTTCATAGGCTTTTCTTAGGTTTTTCTTAGGTTTTTCATAACCTTTTCATAGCTCTTCATAGGCTTTTCATAATCTTTTCATAGTCTTTTCATAAGCTTTTCATAGATTTTTCATATTACTCTTTTCATAGTCTTTTAGTAGACTAATAAGCCGGGGTTTTCATAAGGTTTTCATAGGCTTTTCATAGTTAATTGACTGGAATAAATTAAAGTTTCATTGATGTGAGAAAACTAGAGTTCGAGATGAAGAAAAATTCGAGGGACTTTAAACGATTTGTAGCATTAAATGTCTGACTATGAGGGTCAGTTCCATATTCGCCATCCAGTCTTTTCAAATTGCGAATTTTGCGAATTTTTGAAGAGTCATTCTCGGCCGCCGAGATAGCAACATTCCCTCAGTTATAACATACAGCTTTTTCCAAAAACGTGGGATGTTGTATACTGAATATTGCAGGCCAAGACTGAAATGCCTTTTTGGGGCCATGTTATATTGTCTAAAATATAATAAATCATAACTATCAAGAAATATCTATTGTATTCAGTTTGAGTGCATTCTATTTCAAACTGGCACTCCGAATCATAATACTAGCTACATATAGGGGGCAGATCTATAGAACAACTTTATTGAATTTAGAATCGAAATAATACATTAATATCCAATGAGAACAATTACCACAGAAGAGTCTTTCTAGAAGCGTGGTACTCCAACCAGGACAAGAACTCTGGAAATGATAGAATGAACATTCGAATTCCACCTATATATTCTCATTTGACAAATAAAAGTGCGAGCTAGTTACTCTAAACATCTTAGCGCGCGCAAATTTATTGTACATCGTTATTTTTAAAAAATTCTCTCGCGCACACAAACTTGTACAAATTCAACTGATGAAGGCTAAAGATTTAGTCGAAACGTCTTATTAAATATCATCAAATTTAGTCAGGGAAAACCTAATTCTTTTGTAAAAAAAACAACAACATTAATATCCAATAGGGTTATAACAGGGGCTTATAATCCCCATATAAAGCTATTAACCTCCTACAAAAGCGTCTCTGTGATCTAATTTGGATTTGGGTCTCCTGTTACTGCTACTAGAGAGGGACTAGACCAATGAAATGAAGGCCGATGAAAAAAGATATAAGGCCGGATGCCTGCGGAGGAGGCTAATAATTGTTTTATTATATAGAAGGAGGAAATCTCAACACAAATTGAGAATTTAAATCGTTTTATTTTGACAAAATGACAGATAATCGAAAGTGAAAATACCGTGCGATGTGTGACGCAAGTCAAAATGTATTCAAAATACATCGAAATTCTCCACTGTTTTTGCCATTTTCTCCCTCAATACTTTTTTTTAACGGCTGAAAATAGCTTAATTTTAGTGTTAAAACTACTCTATATTTTAGAACGACGGAGGAATTAAGAAACGTTCAAGAACAGTTTTTTAATCTGGCTTTCTTTTTTTGAAAAATCGTGTGATGGCGTCAGTAGCGCATTCATATCTTCGCGCCACCGTGTAATATCCTCTATATACCCCAAATATACAAATAATAATAACAATATGCTAATTGTGTGATGTCTATAAAATATGAAATATATATATATAATATATATACACTATATAAAATATTAAAATTTAATGTATCGCTGTATATAATAATTTATTACATCACAGGTCGCTGTATATTCATAATATTCACACTAATTGTTAATTAGTCCTGGGTGCAAGAGTACTTTGTTTAACCCTTTGGGTTGTCTCTCTTGCACCCTCCACCTATTCTTTTCCATTTTCCATTATAAATTTATCTTGTGTGTATATGGTAAATAAATACCTTTGAACCTAGCTTTGAACCTTATTATTCTGAATTAATAACTGACCCACAATGCCCTTGGGTCTTGGAATGCACTACGCAGTATTAACTATAACGTCTTTTTAATAGCTGTCTATAATTAGGTTCACAAAGTATCTATAGACAATCTAAAATAGACACGTACACAGTCGTCACAGATTTGAAGAATTGATTTCCTATCTTAATGAACTATTAGGAACGGACCATTGGATATTTGATGGGGGAGGGGTTGGGCACTTTTGTCGGTGCAGGAAATAATTCTTTGCTCTTAAGGCTGTGCTGGAATTTTTTTCCGCTTTGGACCATACTTTTTTCCTTTTTTTGTGTGTGTGTACGTTTCCAAGGTTAAATCTGTGCTCGATATTCTTTTTCTTTATCATCTAATAGTCCGTTCCTTATAAGAACTCTCTCAAGACGTATGTCATCGTCTGTAAGAGCTAGACGATAAATGGCTCTTTGGAACGTCAATCCATCCAATTCCTTGTCCAACCATCCTGAAAAAAATTCTAAACTTAAATTTATCATTTCTTTGACTGTTTATAACCGAAGAAATAAAATATTTTATTAACAGAGAGCGAGCTCAGCATCTTACTATAAACTATTTAAGTAGCCAATGCGTTTTTGCAATTTCCATGAAGGCCGCCAACTATAGCTAGTAATAGGAAAAGAAAGTTATCATAGAATAGACATTTACTATAACAACAACTTGTAGAAAAAGAGATTGATTGATGATTGATTTTAATTTACTCATATATTTTTTCACATCTTTTAACAATGTTTTACATGATAACAATTAATTGAAATTGATCGAAGAAAAAAAAATGAAATGTTATACTAATTTCTATCTATATTACATAGTACTAAGTGGAAAGGATAACTTATAACAGAAATTAGTATTTTTGTTTGAATTGAGCCTGGAGGCCAAATGAACAATATGTTTTCTTGTTGACCTCCAGCAATTAAATGATAATCTAAAAATAAGAAAAATGATACACGAAACGAGCCCACAAAGCCCTAAACAGAAAATTACATACAAATCCTTACATTTATAACTGATTTAGAATAACTTTATAAGTATCTTGCACAGAGCAGCGTTCACCCCTTTGCATACATGTCAATTTATAATTATAGTTCTTTCATATGACAGTACGTGCTAAAATCTAGAGTCGATATCATTTCACGCTGAGATGAGCTTAAAAAAGCAGCCTTCGATTAATATATGTCAAGTGCCAATTACAGCCAGCAATGAACGGAACAACGTACGTAGGCACTTGGCGTGTTTAACTAACTGTAACTGCTTGCGTAAAGTGAGACTTTGGCTCCCTAAGTAGAATACTACAATATATGGACTGTTTGAAGCAGAGATCCAATATTCTATATTATTGGAAGGCACTGGTTTTCATAAACCCTTGAAGCAAAATTTTATTAGAAAGACAAACACAATAAAACAAAAAACAAAAAACAAAGAAAAAAGATCAGAAGCGAAGCTCGCGGAGTTTGGGCTTTCTGTGGTTTGATATCCGTCATATATAAACTTCAAAATAAAATATCGTTTGCAGAAAGCCTTTTCTGATATCTTGTAGACTATATATTCAAATAATAAAATATATTTAGTTTATTAAGTTGTGTGGTTGATTGGTGATATCTTTATTTCGCCTTCGAAGTCTACATATAACGGATATAAGACCACAGGAAGCCCAAACACCGAAACCATGCAGATACTACGTCCTGTATAAACCAGTGTTATTTCTAAGATATAAGTGTAGAATTAAGAATTAGAGAGATCCTTTATTTAATTAGACTTAAACTTTAGCCTTTTTAGCTGATTTACCGTTTACCCATATACATGATTTTCAACACGACTTTAGTTGATTTTTTTATGCAAGCAAAGGATATAAGTATTTAAAAAAAATGTTTTAAATTTTTCAAATACACAACATGTCTTAACTTATAAGAGTGTAAACACTATATATATCCATGAAATAAAATGAAATTGCCACTGTACATGTTATAGCTCTTATTTAGTGACTATTAGTCACTATCAAAGACAAGTAAAGTTGTAACGAGGTATCGTTTCCTTTTGTATTTGATGTTTTTCTGGTTGAGTGATACTGACTAAATAGAAACTAGACTGCTAACACTATATCCACGAAATAAAATCAAAATTGCTACTGTGTAATAGTTCTTATTTAGTGACTATTGTTCACTATCAAAGACAATGAAATTTGTAATGAGGTATTTTTTCCTTTTGTATTTGATGTTTCGGGTTGAGTGATAGTAAAGAATGAGATAACTCTTCCAATATGTTAATGACTGGCTTCAATATAGAAATTTTAATGCTCACGCAAACAGTATTAAAACGACATCATAATTAATATACTCGTCGTTTACACAAAGTTAAATTTAAATTTGGTGTGCAATAATGACCAGTGTTTAGTATCAGATTATGATAAAAACAAGTACACGCAAATGCGGCCTGGTCCTACGTCACAGTCATTAACATATTGGAAGTATAAACCCTTATAACTTAAAGACGCATCACTCAAATCAAGAAATATTTCACTATTCAACTATTTACTTCATGTAGAATCGATACAGAAAGTATTGTATAAGGGGTGAGGTGCACTTTAAAGACGCATCATTCAAATCAAGAAATATTTCACTATTCAACTATTTACTTCATGTAGAATCGATACAGAAAGTATTGTATTAGGGGTGAGGTGCACTTTAAAGACGCATCATTCAAATCAAGAAATATTTCACTACTCCACTATTTACTTCTTGTAGAATCGATACAGAAAGTATTGTATTAGGGGTGAGGTGCACTTTAAAGTCTCAAACCATATCTCGAAAAATCGTCACTGAAAATTGTCGCTTGTAACGTCACCTTCAAGAGTAACAAGCTTTTGGCGAACACACAACTATTAAATAAATAAACAAATATAAAATCACAAATAGTAATTAATCATAACATTTTATGATTCCTTATTCCTGTATATATTGTTATTCAAACTTGAAGATTGTACTGCAAACTAAACTAAACTTTAGACACCGCTAAAATTAATCGTAAGGCCACTTGACCATGTTCTGCAACAGACCCATTGTAAAAGTGCCTACAGCCGGATCATAATTGTTTATTTCTAACCTTTTACTCCGACGAAGGGCTAAAGCTCGAAACGTCCGTAAAGTTAAGTTAACATTCTTTTACGGAGTTACAAGTTTCATTATATTACCTATCATTTATATCAAACACTGACGCAGCCTATACTAGTTTACTCTATAGTTTCTTTTATTATTATTTTTACAGTGTTACAAATTGCATTCTATTACCTATCGTTTATTTCTAACCAACATTCAAATAAGAACTGAGATTGTTTAACTTACACTAAAGAAGGTACAAAAGTACCGAATCAAAATAGGTTATAATATTAAAACTTGCTTTTCCATTAGTTAGAAATAGAGTCAATAATAAAATACGTATGTCTTTGTGCACTTATGTATAGGTGGGCGTACAGTGACGTATTTTGTTCAATCATGCAATCAATCTTTATTAACAATCATCAGTACTATATAACATACATAAATTTACAATCTACAATTTACAAATTTATAGTTACAATATGTATGTAGAAAAAAAAACCCTTATAATTATATTATATCTTCTCACAAAAGGAAAATTCAAAGAGTTTCTCTCATGCAGTATGTGTTCAGAGATGAGAACTGATATGACTTCGTCATGAAAACTTCTTCTTGCAAACAGAACAGCAAAATCAATCAATGAATCTTTATTAGAAATCATCACTGAGTACTATATTACATATATAAATTTACAATTTACAAATTGATGGTTACAATGTTTGTAGAAAAAAATGACATTACTGATGATAAGACAGTTCAAAAAGAAACCATTATGAAAATTACTTGTGAAATTCTAGTTACCCTATTGAAATATAGTGCTTTATTATTATTTTTATTATGACATTTGACAGATACAGATTATAGAGATGTACATGAAAAAAATATTTTCCCGACGGTCACGTTATGCATGATTTTGCTAACCAACCATTTTTATTGGAACAAAGAAAATGAAAAAAATCAATTGTGCAAATGATTGGCAAATTAGCATCACAAAGTCAACACTTGTAAACACACCGCCGACCTATACACAAGACTGATTACAAAATTTACAAAGTTCAAGTGATGTGGGCATTTTTTATAGTTTCTGGTTCCATATAACTAAAAGTCGTTTTATATGATTATATTATTTAATTCTCTATGTTTATAAATTTTAAAATGTGAGTACTTTGTCGTCTTTGTTAAATTTTCAGGATGGTTGGACAAGGAATTGGATGGTATGACGTTCCAAAGAGCCATTCATCGTCTACCTCTCACAGACTTACGACACTCTTCTTGAGTGGCTTCTTATAAGGGACTGATCACTATATATCACTTGTGTATTTGTGTATTTCAAATATCTTATATTAAGAGTGAATAAAGTTCTGTATTCTATTCTGTATTCTATTCTGTATTCTATTCTGTATTCTATTCTGTATTCTATTCTGTATTCTATTCTGTATTCTATTCTGTATTCTATTCTGTATTCTATTCTGTATTCTATTCTGTATTCTATTCTGTATTCTATTCTGTATTCTATTCTGTATTCTATTCTGTATTAGATAAACAAGAAAAGATATCGAGCAAAGCTTTAACCTTGGAAAAAAATATCCACCACACACCACGTACACACCACAAAAAACAAAAAAAAACGGGAAAAAATTCTGTGCAAAGCGGAATAAATATCCTACATATTCTAAAAGCCGGGCAAAACAAAATCATATCCTGCATCGAAACATTGTCCAAACCCATTGTAATAATGCTTACAGGTCATATTTATTTGTACTAAACCACTATAGTTTCTAGTAGATTGTTCCATAGTAGAGGCCGAAAATGTGCTTTAGGTGTCAAGATGATTGTCACAAATTGTCTGACATCTTGGTTCTCCAATGCGGACTGAACACAAACTTGTTGCACCGAACAATTTTCAACCATTAATCACTGTGCTGTCATCATTTTTATTTCCTTCTATTTTTAAGTTTTTAATCTCATGTAGACGAAATAGTTAAAAAGGTCTCTAAGAGGTTATACTTTCTCGTACAGTTAAGAAGGGCTAAGGTCCCAATATCCGACTTAGTCTTATTTTATGTCACATGTATTAGATCAATTATAGATTATGCCATTCCAGTTTTCTACTACGCTCTACCTAATTATTTAAAGCTAGAACTAGAACGCCTACAAAAAAGAGCCATGGCCATTATTCATCCTAACATAAAGTACGAAGACGCTTTAAGTTTATCAAACATTGAATCATTAGATCAGATAAGCACCACGAACTATTATGTAGCAAATTATTCAACAACATCTTAAGTGATAGCAGTCATAGTCTGATAGACTTATTTCCCACCAGGCACAAGGCCAATTATAATATCAGAAATAAGCGCCTTTTTAACCTACCTAGAATACATACAAATCGTTTTAACAACTCATTTATTATTAATATGTGTAGGCTTTACAATTAAGTAGTTTTAGCAGTGTTTAGACTATAAATCTATCTAGACAAAACTCAAGTGATGCTTAACATAGCTATGATTGTAATTTTTTTTTACTATAACAATAATATTCATTGTATCTTAATTTAATTATACTCCTTATTATTTAAATGTTCTATTTTATAACTTTAGCAGTACTTGTAAATTAAGCAGGTCATGCCAATAAAGTTTATTGTTACCTATCTATCTAAGTTCATTAACTTGGGTTCCCTTTTAGATATATTGGATCAAGTTCATTTCCCGCGTCCTTCTAGCCCCTAAGTACCATTCATCTCAGGAAAAACGTCAATTTAACCATGCATATTAAACTACGTAACGATAACACCACAAATTTTATTAGAAAGACAAACACAATAAAACAAAAAACAAAAAACAAAGAAAAAAGATCAGAAGCGAAGCTCGCGGAGTTTGGGCTTTCTGTGGTTTGATATCCGTCATATATAAACTTCAAAATAAAATATCGTTTGCAGAAAGCCTTTTCTGATATCTTGTAGACTATATATTCAAATAATAAAATATATTTAGTTTATTAAGTTGTGTGGTTGATTGGTGATATCTTTATTTCGCCTTCGAAGTCTACATATAACGGATATAAGACCACAGGAAGCCCAAACACCGAAACCATGCAGATACTACGTCCTGTATAAACCAGTGTTATTTCTAAGATATAAGTGTAGAATTAAGAATTAGAGAGATCCTTTATTTAATTAGACTTAAACTTTAGCCTTTTTAGCTGATTTACCGTTTACCCATATACATGATTTTCAACACGACTTTAGTTGATTTTTTTATGCAAGCAAAGGATATAAGTATTTAAAAAAAATGTTTTAAATTTTTCAAATACACAACATGTCTTAACTTATAAGAGTGTAAACACTATATATATCCATGAAATAAAATGAAATTGCCACTGTACATGTTATAGCTCTTATTTAGTGACTATTAGTCACTATCAAAGACAAGTAAAGTTGTAACGAGGTATCGTTTCCTTTTGTATTTGATGTTTTTCTGGTTGAGTGATACTGACTAAATAGAAACTAGACTGCTAACACTATATCCACGAAATAAAATCAAAATTGCTACTGTGTAATAGTTCTTATTTAGTGACTATTGTTCACTATCAAAGACAATGAAATTTGTAATGAGGTATTTTTTCCTTTTGTATTTGATGTTTCGGGTTGAGTGATAGTAAAGAATGAGATAACTCTTCCAATATGTTAATGACTGGCTTCAATATAGAAATTTTAATGCTCACGCAAACAGTATTAAAACGACATCATAATTAATATACTCGTCGTTTACACAAAGTTAAATTTAAATTTGGTGTGCAATAATGACCAGTGTTTAGTATCAGATTATGATAAAAACAAGTACACGCAAATGCGGCCTGGTCCTACGTCACAGTCATTAACATATTGGAAGTATAAACCCTTATAACTTAAAGACGCATCACTCAAATCAAGAAATATTTCACTATTCAACTATTTACTTCATGTAGAATCGATACAGAAAGTATTGTATAAGGGGTGAGGTGCACTTTAAAGACGCATCATTCAAATCAAGAAATATTTCACTATTCAACTATTTACTTCATGTAGAATCGATACAGAAAGTATTGTATTAGGGGTGAGGTGCACTTTAAAGACGCATCATTCAAATCAAGAAATATTTCACTACTCCACTATTTACTTCTTGTAGAATCGATACAGAAAGTATTGTATTAGGGGTGAGGTGCACTTTAAAGTCTCAAACCATATCTCGAAAAATCGTCACTGAAAATTGTCGCTTGTAACGTCACCTTCAAGAGTAACAAGCTTTTGGCGAACACACAACTATTAAATAAATAAACAAATATAAAATCACAAATAGTAATTAATCATAACATTTTATGATTCCTTATTCCTGTATATATTGTTATTCAAACTTGAAGATTGTACTGCAAACTAAACTAAACTTTAGACACCGCTAAAATTAATCGTAAGGCCACTTGACCATGTTCTGCAACAGACCCATTGTAAAAGTGCCTACAGCCGGATCATAATTGTTTATTTCTAACCTTTTACTCCGACGAAGGGCTAAAGCTCGAAACGTCCGTAAAGTTAAGTTAACATTCTTTTACGGAGTTACAAGTTTCATTATATTACCTATCATTTATATCAAACACTGACGCAGCCTATACTAGTTTACTCTATAGTTTCTTTTATTATTATTTTTACAGTGTTACAAATTGCATTCTATTACCTATCGTTTATTTCTAACCAACATTCAAATAAGAACTGAGATTGTTTAACTTACACTAAAGAAGGTACAAAAGTACCGAATCAAAATAGGTTATAATATTAAAACTTGCTTTTCCATTAGTTAGAAATAGAGTCAATAATAAAATACGTATGTCTTTGTGCACTTATGTATAGGTGGGCGTACAGTGACGTATTTTGTTCAATCATGCAATCAATCTTTATTAACAATCATCAGTACTATATAACATACATAAATTTACAATCTACAATTTACAAATTTATAGTTACAATATGTATGTAGAAAAAAAAACCCTTATAATTATATTATATCTTCTCACAAAAGGAAAATTCAAAGAGTTTCTCTCATGCAGTATGTGTTCAGAGATGAGAACTGATATGACTTCGTCATGAAAACTTCTTCTTGCAAACAGAACAGCAAAATCAATCAATGAATCTTTATTAGAAATCATCACTGAGTACTATATTACATATATAAATTTACAATTTACAAATTGATGGTTACAATGTTTGTAGAAAAAAATGACATTACTGATGATAAGACAGTTCAAAAAGAAACCATTATGAAAATTACTTGTGAAATTCTAGTTACCCTATTGAAATATAGTGCTTTATTATTATTTTTATTATGACATTTGACAGATACAGATTATAGAGATGTACATGAAAAAAATATTTTCCCGACGGTCACGTTATGCATGATTTTGCTAACCAACCATTTTTATTGGAACAAAGAAAATGAAAAAAATCAATTGTGCAAATGATTGGCAAATTAGCATCACAAAGTCAACACTTGTAAACACACCGCCGACCTATACACAAGACTGATTACAAAATTTACAAAGTTCAAGTGATGTGGGCATTTTTTATAGTTTCTGGTTCCATATAACTAAAAGTCGTTTTATATGATTATATTATTTAATTCTCTATGTTTATAAATTTTAAAATGTGAGTACTTTGTCGTCTTTGTTAAATTTTCAGGATGGTTGGACAAGGAATTGGATGGTATGACGTTCCAAAGAGCCATTCATCGTCTACCTCTCACAGACTTACGACACTCTTCTTGAGTGGCTTCTTATAAGGGACTGATCACTATATATCACTTGTGTATTTGTGTATTTCAAATATCTTATATTAAGAGTGAATAAAGTTCTGTATTCTATTCTGTATTCTATTCTGTATTCTATTCTGTATTCTATTCTGTATTCTATTCTGTATTCTATTCTGTATTCTATTCTGTATTCTATTCTGTATTCTATTCTGTATTCTATTCTGTATTCTATTCTGTATTCTATTCTGTATTCTATTCTGTATTCTATTCTGTATTCTATTCTGTATTCTATTCTGTATTAGATAAACAAGAAAAGATATCGAGCAAAGCTTTAACCTTGGAAAAAAATATCCACCACACACCACGTACACACCACAAAAAACAAAAAAAAACGGGAAAAAATTCTGTGCAAAGCGGAATAAATATCCTACATATTCTAAAAGCCGGGCAAAACAAAATCATATCCTGCATCGAAACATTGTCCAAACCCATTGTAATAATGCTTACAGGTCATATTTATTTGTACTAAACCACTATAGTTTCTAGTAGATTGTTCCATAGTAGAGGCCGAAAATGTGCTTTAGGTGTCAAGATGATTGTCACAAATTGTCTGACATCTTGGTTCTCCAATGCGGACTGAACACAAACTTGTTGCACCGAACAATTTTCAACCATTAATCACTGTGCTGTCATCATTTTTATTTCCTTCTATTTTTAAGTTTTTAATCTCATGTAGACGAAATAGTTAAAAAGGTCTCTAAGAGGTTATACTTTCTCGTACAGTTAAGAAGGGCTAAGGTCCCAATATCCGACTTAGTCTTATTTTATGTCACATGTATTAGATCAATTATAGATTATGCCATTCCAGTTTTCTACTACGCTCTACCTAATTATTTAAAGCTAGAACTAGAACGCCTACAAAAAAGAGCCATGGCCATTATTCATCCTAACATAAAGTACGAAGACGCTTTAAGTTTATCAAACATTGAATCATTAGATCAGATAAGCACCACGAACTATTATGTAGCAAATTATTCAACAACATCTTAAGTGATAGCAGTCATAGTCTGATAGACTTATTTCCCACCAGGCACAAGGCCAATTATAATATCAGAAATAAGCGCCTTTTTAACCTACCTAGAATACATACAAATCGTTTTAACAACTCATTTATTATTAATATGTGTAGGCTTTACAATTAAGTAGTTTTAGCAGTGTTTAGACTATAAATCTATCTAGACAAAACTCAAGTGATGCTTAACATAGCTATGATTGTAATTTTTTTTTACTATAACAATAATATTCATTGTATCTTAATTTAATTATACTCCTTATTATTTAAATGTTCTATTTTATAACTTTAGCAGTACTTGTAAATTAAGCAGGTCATGCCAATAAAGTTTATTGTTACCTATCTATCTAAGTTCATTAACTTGGGTTCCCTTTTAGATATATTGGATCAAGTTCATTTCCCGCGTCCTTCTAGCCCCTAAGTACCATTCATCTCAGGAAAAACGTCAATTTAACCATGCATATTAAACTACGTAACGATAACACCACATAAATGAGGTAGCCCAGCAGCCTTTAGTTCATAACGAGTGCTGGGGCCGTCGAGGAAACATTGTAGACTACTATTAGATTGGTAAATCAGAGGTAGCGGCCTACGACCCATAGAGTATACCTCAGCCTTCAGATTTTAACAAGATGAAGTTTTCTCTCGTTGTTGCTGTCGTTCTCATTGGTGTATTTGTTGCTGTAGAATCCAAGAAATACTACTACAAAAGGCCCACTCCACGTAAGTTGTCTTTTTATTCCATTATTTTTATTTATTATTTATTATTTATTATTTTTTATTATTTTATTATTTATTATTTATTATTTTTATTTTCATTTTAGTCGATCAATCTTTTTGCAACATTTTTCACCCACTACCTAATCTGGGGATTTAGCACTTTCACTCACTCACGAGTTTTCACCATAGAGTATTTAAGTATTTTTGTATTGTGTCAGCTCAAAAACGTATTCCCAATTAGTAGGGCACATGATACGTGTCCAGCTAGAAGATTGAGATATCAATAAAGTGATTTTTTTTATTTTTTTTATTTGAGCTTTGATACTTACTACAGTTTTCAAAATCGAAATAATCGAAGGAAATCATGCTGCTACTTGAACATGGGTCTTTAAGTTAGTTCGGGACTCATGGATTCCTTCGATATAATCTTTTAAAACTTTTTCTACATAAACTATGACATAGGTAGAACTCAAAATTGATTTTTAGAACTGTAAGCAAGAGGGGTGGTGTGAGGCACTATTTTGCCCAGTCTACTTCCAAAATAAGCCAGTAAATTCGTTGGAAATAAAATTACTACAATAACCAGCAATGTCTTCTTTACTTAAATCTTACGACAGATGCTCACATAATAGCTATTTTACTATTGTTACCATATCTTCTAGCCTTTGAAAAGCGATACCTTTTTTGAACACGGTGTATATCAGCATGAACATCATTGTTGATATCATAATCATACATCATTATCACATGTTTTATAACCCACCAGTGTAGATCACTAATAATAATATGAATTTCAATTATCCTTCTTACATATAGGAATCAAATTTTACAGTATTCCATAGTTTAATTATAATTATTCAATTATAATTACAATTATAATTATTCAATTCAATTATTGTACTTATATTGTAAATAATTATTATATCATAGTTTTTCGTTTACATATATTATACATAATTTAGCCAATAGATACAATGTACATTATTTGATGAAGTATCTATCCATTTTTCTTTAAAGGTCCTGCCAAAGACTGCAAAGGATACTACAGCCGTAACCAACATTTCTGCAAAAACAAGTACAGTAGATATGGTTATTATACGTACCAAGCCGACTGCACATGTTTTATACAATGTGATAACTATCGAACTCACGTCAGGCCGTGTGGACCTAGAACTCGCTGGGATCAGCGTTATAAAACATGTGTCCATGGGTAGGTTTCTATATATAGGTATATTATATAGTATATGCTTGAGTGATCTTCTTTTGTCTTCTTTTGTCTTCTTTTGTAAATCAATAATTGTTTTTCTACTAAATGACAAGATTCACGAATTCATCATCAATCAAATAATGTACTGACATATTGTATTGTTATTTGTAAACAGAACTGACTGTAGCAAGCCAATCACTAAGCCATACTACCATAAGCCAACCACCAAATACTACCACAAGCCAACCACCAAATATTACCAGAAGCCAACCACCAAATACTACCACAAGCCAACCACCAAATACTACCAGAAGCCAACCACCAAATATTACCACAAGCCAACCACCAAATATTACCACAAGCCAACTACCAAATACTACCACAAGCCAACCACCAAATATTACCAGAAGCCAACCAGAAAGTACTACCATAGGCCCACTCCACGTAAGTTTCTAATTGATTACATTTACTTACTACATTTACTAGCACTTTCACTCACCACGGGTTTTCACTGCAGAGTATACATAGGTATTTTGTTATTGTATCAGACCCAAAAAACATGCATTCTTAAGCTTTGTGAATTACTGCAGTTTTCAAAATCAAAATAATCAACGCAAGGCATGGTGCTAAGTAAACATGGGTCTTTCAGCCGCGACAACGGTTTTTAAACAAGGTGTATCAGCATGCGCATGATCATTGTTTTTTCTTTAAAGGTCCTGCCAAAGACTGCAAAGGATACTACAGCCGTAACCAACATTTCTGCAAAAACAAGTACAGTCAATTTGGTTTTCATGTGTACCAAGCCGATTGCACATGTTATATACGATGTGTTCATTATCGAACTTACGTCAGGCCGTGTGCACCTGGAACTCGCTGGAATCAGCGTTATAAAACATGTGTCCATGGGTAGGTTTCCATATATAGGTATATTATATAGTATATGCTTGAGTGATCTTCTTTTGTCTTCTTTTGTCAATCAATAATTGCTTTTCTACTAAATTTCAAAATCCATGAATTCATCATCAATCAAATAATGTACTGACATATTGTATTGTTATTTGTAAACAGAACTGACTGTAGCAAGCCAATCACTAAGCCATACTACCATAAGCCAACAAGGAAATACTACCATAGGCCCAGTCCACGTAAGTTTCCTTTTTATTCCTTTTACTTTATTCGATAAATTTGTTTAAATCATTTTTCGGCCACTACCTTATCTTGGGATTTAGCAGTTTCACCACAGAGTAGATAGGTCTTTTTGTGTTGTCATTCGTATTCATCATCATCATGACAATCACAATTATCCCCATCATCATGACCATCATCATCATCGTCATCATCATTATCATCGTCATCATCATTATTATATTTAATACTATTAACACCATCATCATCACCATCATTATTTTATCATCCTAACCATCATCATAATCAAATAGCATTACCATTATCCTTTAACATCTTTTATTCTTACCCTCTCAAGGTAAATGCAGGGGTTACAAAAGAAATGGTAATTTCTGCGCAAACAAGTACAAGTACAAGAAGAATTATAGAAGAAGACAGTACTTCGAATATCCCAACGACTGTTCTTGCTATTACCAATGTGCTGGCAAAAGGACATTCATTAAACCATGTGCTAGAGGAACCGTGTGGGACCAAAGGAAACTGACTTGTGTACGCCCGTGTCCTGGAACATGCAAACGTAAGTGCAAAACATGAGCAGTAACATAGCAATATTCCATTATTAGGACATGCACGGTGTACGATGAAAACACACACAATCCTTGGTGGAACTGATAAAGATCTAAAATACCATAATTATCTATCAGGCTCTTCCACGGTGTTTTCTCCACACACACTTCCATTACACTCAGTATTTACAACCATCACTCCAAATTGAGGCCCTTCTTTGTGGTTCACTCCACACACACTACACTCAGAATTTACAACCTTCACTCCCAATCAGAGCTCTTCTGTGATGTTCTCTCCACACACACACACACACTACCACTACACTCAGTATACGTATTTACAACCATCACTCTCAATTGAGGATCTTCTTTCCAGGCTCACCCCACAAACACTACCCCTACACATGCGAAACTCAGTATTTTCAAATATAACTCCCTATCGATCTGAAATATCCAATAAAGCTCACTCCACACACTAACATTACACTAAGTATTGACAACCACCACTCCGAATTAAGACTCACAGTAAACACGCTGCCATTTGTAATAATCAAGTGCATGTTTATTAATTTCTAGGTCGATACAATCCAGTGAAGATCAACAAGGCATACTGTCGATACTACCATAGGCCAACCAGGAAATACTACCATAAGCCAACCACTAAATATTACCACAAGCCAACCACCAAATACTACCACAAGCCAACCACCAAATACTACCACAAGCCAACCACCAAATATTACCACAAGCCAACTACCAAATACTACCACAAGCCAACCACCAAATACTACCACAAGCCAACCACCAAATATTACCACAAGCCAACTACCAAATACTACCACAAGCCAACCACCAAATACTACCAGAAGCCAACCACCAAATATTACCAGAAGCCAACCACCAAATATTACCACAAGCCAACTACCAAATACTACCACAAGCCAACCACCAAATACTACCAGAAGCCAACCACCAAATATTACCACAAGCCAACTACCAAATACTACCACAAGCCAACCACCAAATACTACCAGAAGCCAACCACCAAATACTACCAGAAGCCAACCACCAAATATTACCAGAAGCCAACCACCAAATACTACCAGAAGCCAACCACCAAATACTACCAGAAGCCAACCACCAAATACTACCAGAAGCCAACCACCAAATATTACCACAAGCCAACCACCAAATACTACCGCAAGCCAACCACCAAATATTACCACAAGCCAACTACCAAATACTACCACAAGAAAACCACCAAATATTACCACAAGCCAACCAGAAAATACTACCATAGGCCCACTCCACGTAAGTTTCTAATTGAATACATTTACTTACTACATTTACTAGCACTTTCACTCACCACGGGTTTTCACTGCAGAGTATACATAGGTATTTTTGTATTGTATCAGACCCGAAAAACATTCTTGAGCTTTGTGAATTACTGCAGTTTTCAAAATCAAAATAATCAACGCAAGGCATGGTGCTAAGTGAACATGGGTCTTTCAGCCGCGACAACGTTTATTGAACTAGGTATATCAGCATGATGATCATTGTTTTTTCTTTAAAGGTCCTGCCAAAGACTGCAAAGGATACTACAGCCGTAACCAACATTTCTGCAAAAACAAGTACAGTCAATTTGGTTTTCATGTGTACCAAGCCGATTGCACATGTTATATACGATGTGTTCATTATCGAACTTACGTCAGGCCGTGTGCACCTGGAACTCGCTGGGATCAGCGTTATAAAACATGTGTCCATGGGTAGGTTTCTATATATAGGTATATTATATAGTATATGCTTGAGTGATCTTCTTTTGTCTTCTTTTGTCAATCAATAATTGCTTTTCTACTAAATTTCAAAATCCATGAATTCATCATCAATCAAATAATGTACTGACATATTGTATTGTTATTTGTAAACAGAACTGACTGTAGCAAGCCAATCACTAAGCCATACTACCATAAGCCAACAAGGAAATACTACCATAGGCCCAGTCCACGTAAGTTTCCTTTTTATTCCTTTTACTTTATTCGATAAATTTGTTTAAATCATTTTTCGGCCACTACCTTATCTTGGGATTTAGCAGTTTCACCACAGAGTAGATAAGTCTTTTTGTGTTGTCAATCGTATTCATCATCATCATGACAATCACAATTATCACCATCATCATGACCATCATCATCATCGTCATCATCATTATCATCGTCATCATCATTATTATATTTAATACTATTAACACCATCATCATCACCATCATTTTTTTATCATCCTAACCACCATCATCACCAAATAGCATTACTATTATCCTTTAACATCTTTTATTCTTACCCTCTCAAGGTAAATGCAGGGGTTACAAAAGAAATGGTAATTTCTGCGCAAACAAGTACAAGTACAAGAAGTATTATAGAAGAAGACAGTACTTCGAATATCCCAACGACTGTTCTTGCTATTACCAATGTGCTGGCAAAAGGACATTCATTAAACCATGTGCTAGAGGAACCGTGTGGGACCAAAGGAAACTGACTTGTGTACGCCCGTGTCCTGGAACATGCAAACGTAAGTGCAAAACATGAGCAGTAACACAGCAATATTCCATTATTAGGAAATGCACGGTGTACGATGAAAACACACACAATCCTTGGTGGAACTGATAAAGATCTAAAATACCATAATTATCTATCAGGCTCTTCCACGGTGTTTTCTCCACACACACTTCCATTACACTCAGTATTTACAACCATCACTCCAAATTGAGGCCCTTCTTTGTGGTTCACTCCACACACACTACACTCAGAATTTACAACCTTCACTCCCAATCAGAGCTCTTCTGTGATGTTCTCTCCACACACACACACACACACACACTACCACTACACTCAGTATACGTATTTACAACCATCACTCTCAATTGAGGATCTTCTTTCCAGGCTCACCCCACAAACACTACCCCTACAAATGCGAAACTCAGTATTTTCAAATATAACTCCCTATCGATCTGAAATATCCAATAAAGCTCACTCCACACACTAACATTACACTAAGTATTGACAACCACCACTCCGAATCAAGACTCACAGTAAACACGCTGCCATTTGTAATAATCAAGTGCATGTTTTTTAATTTCTAGGTCGATACAATCCAGTGAAGATCAACAAGGCATACTGTCGATACTACCATAGGCCAACCAGGAAATACTACCATAAGCCAACCACTAAATATTACCACAAGCCAACCACCAAATACTACCACAAGCCAACCACCAAATACTACCACAAGCCAACCACCAAATACTACCACAAGCCAACCACCAAATACTACCACAAGCCAACCACCAAATACTACCACAAGCCAACCACCAAATATTACCACAAGCCAACTACCAAATACTACCACAAGCCAACCACCAAATACTACCAGAAGCCAACCACCAAATATTACCACAAGCCAACTACCAAATACTACCACAAGCCAACCACCAAATATTACCAGAAGCCAACCACCAAATATTACCACAAGCCAACTACCAAATACCAGCACAAGCCAACCACCAAATACTACCAGAAGCCAACCACTAAATATTACCACAAGCCAACCACCAAATATTACCACAAGCCAACTACCAAATACTACCACAAGCCAACCACCAAATACTACCAGAAGCCAACCACCAAATATTACCACAAGCCAACTACCAAATACTACCAGAAGCCAACCACCAAATACTACCAGAAGCCAACCACCAAATACTACCAGAAGCCAACCACCAAATATTACCACAAGCCAACTACCAAATACTACCAGAAGCCAACCACCAAATACTACCAGAAGCCAACCACCAAATACTACCACAAGCCAACCACCAAATATTACCACAAGCCAACCACCAAATACTACCGCAAGCCAACCACCAAATATTACCACAAGCCAACTACCAAATACTATCACAAGCCAACCACCAAATATTACCACAAGCCAACCAGAAAATACTACCATAGGCCCACTCCACGTAAGTTTCTAATTGATTACATTTACTTACTACATTTACTAGCACTTTCACTCACCACGGGTTTTCACTGCAGAGTATACATAGGTATTTTTGTATTGTATCAGACCCGAAAAACATTCTTGAGCTTTGTGAATTACTGCAGTTTTCAAAATCAAAATAATCAACGCAAGGCATGGTGCTAAGTGAACATGGGTCTTTCAGCCGCGACAACGTTTATTGAACAAGGTGTATCAGCATGATCACTCATTTTCTTTAAAGGTCCTGCTAAAGACTGCAAAGGATACTACAGCCGTAACCAACATTTCTGCAAAAACAAGTACAGTAGATATGGTTATTATAAGTACCAAGCCGACTGCACATGTTTTATACAATGTGATAACTATCGAACTCACGTCAGGCCGTGTGCACCTGGAACTCGCTGGAATCAGCGTTATAAAACATGTGTCCATGGGTAGGTTTCTATATATACGTATATTATATAGAATCTTATACTTCAATTTAAACTCGCGCGCTGATTGGTTGAGAACGAAACCGGATGCGAGGGTATTTAGCGTGGAATACCCTCTCATCCGGTTTCTGAATTCATCGGAACGAGCAGCGAGCAATGCGCGTCTGGTTTTTGAAGCTCTAAATGAAGTATAAGATTCATAGAAAATTCATTTTTGGACTCGGGAATTCCACGTTTGAATTTCACGAGAGAAATCAATATCGCATGAATCGCGGAGTCCGCGGAGCGGAACGTGGAATTCCCTCGTCCTCCAATGAATTTACCTATAGTATATGCTTGAGTGATCTTCTTTTGTCTTCTTTTGTAAATCAATAATTGTTTTTCTACTAAATGACAAGATTCATGAATTCATCATCAATAATATAATGTACTGACATATTGTATTGTTATTTGTAAACAGAACTGACTGTAACAAGCCAATCACTAAGCCGTACTACCATAAGCCAACGAGGAAATACTACCATAGGCCAAGTCCACGTAAGTTTCCTTTTTAATCCTTAAGCTTTTAATCCTTAATCCTTAAGCTTCCACTTACGAACTCAAAATCTGGATTGCGAACTTTGAGTTACCTAGCTTCCAGTGAATGGAACTTACTACCTGATACTGTAAAATCATCTACATCACTCTCGTCATTCAAATCTAATTATTTAAATATGTCTTTCAAAAAGCTTGAAAACATGAACTTATCTTAGGTTGTACTTTTTTCAAATTAGGAATTTTCAAATTACATTTAGAAAAGCTTGAAACACGAATTACCTTAGGTAATTTTTTTTTAATTTAGAAATTTTAAAACTGCATTTAGATAGCATTACTATTATCCTTTAACATCTTTTATTCTTACCCTCTCAAGGTAAATGCAGGGGTTACAAAAGAAATGGTAATTTCTGCGCAAACAAGTACAAGTACAAGAAGTATTATAGAAGAAGACAGTACTTCGAATATCCCAACGACTGTTCTTGCTATTACCAATGTGCTGGCAAAAGGACATTCATTAAACCATGTGCTAGAGGAACCGTGTGGGACCAAAGGAAACTGACTTGTGTACGCCCATGCCCTGGAACATGCAAAGGTAAGTGTAGCGCATGAGCAGTAAAACAGCAATATTCCATTAATAGGACACACACCCTCTTGTTTGTGCTGCACTCCACACACACTAGCACTACACTCAGTATTTACAACCATCACTCCCCATTGAGGCTCTTCTTTGAGGTTCACTTCACAACCACAACCACTACCACTACACTAAGTATTGACAACCACTACTCACTATTATGGTTCACAGTGAACAATACACGCGCTGCGACTAGTAATTGCATCACATATTTAAGTGCATGTTGTTGAATTTCTAGGTCGATATAATCCAGTGAGGATCATCAAGGCATACTGTCCCAAGAAACATTATTATGGTCGTTAACTGACCTGATAAAAACGGTGAGAACAATATAATACATTCATTAGCACCACGACTATCATTGTCACTTTCAAAACCATTTTTGTTATCATCGCAATCATCGTTATCGTTATGTGATATTTATCATCATCCATCCATTTATCCATTTATTCGTACGTTGATTGATTAATTCATCCATCCATTCGTCTAGTCATCCATCCATCCATTCGATTTTCGCTTGTTTATTGATTCATTATTGATTCATTAATTTACTCTTCAATGTCCATTCAATCATCCATCCATTTATTCATTCGTTTGTTAATTGATTGATTAATTCATCCATTCGTCCATCCATCCATCTATTCGTTTTTTCGTCGATTCATTAATTTATTCTTTAATTTTCATTCAATCATCCATCCATCCATCCATTCGTTCATTAATTAATTAATTTATTCGTTCGTTCATTTGATCATTCATCCATCCACCCATCCACCCATCCACATTGTTCATTCATTGATCTTTTCATTCATTTATTTATTCATTCATTTGTTGATGCATTACCTCATTCATAATTTTTATTTTTTCAGGATATAATCAACAAGAATTGGCAATTTGACTGAAATCGTCCTTTTTAACGAAAAAAAAAACAAGCAGAAATCCTTGTTTAAAATTAAGGCTTTCAATTTTTTTATTTTTACTTAATTTAAAATAATTTAAAAAACTTCAATAATCAATCAATATTCAAAAACGACTTGCATTGGTGTAGGACACATGACCCAAAAAATATTCAAAGTTAACTCCCTTCTGATCAGTCTTATCACGAAAGAGCCTGATCTATATTTTCATTATAACTGTGTAGAATTTACCAATTTTACTTTATTAATCTATACAAACCTGAAAACAAAGTCCCGTCATTCTTCAATGCTATTGACATCCCAGTAAAGATATATATATATCAGTAGAATGTTATTCGCTAGTTTTTTTGCAGTGAATAACTGTGTATGGATGCATCGACTTATTCAGTTAATTGAGTAACCACTACTCAGTCGTTTTTTGCAGTGAGTTACTGTGGATCCATCGATTTAGTCGGTTGTTTAATTAACCACTGCTCAGTCGTTTTTTTCAGGGAGTAACTGTGGATGCATCGATTTATTCATTCATTTTAGTAACCACTACTCATTTTTTACGTTATTAACAATGGATCGGATCCATTGATTAATTTATTAAGTTAATTGAGTAACCACACCTTTTTTCAGTCGTTTTTGAAATATTTCATTTTAACAATCTAGTTATATATAAATTGTGCAAGTTTATAGATGCATATTTTTAAATAATTTAAATCCAAAAAATTGTGTTCAGTTTACTGAATTTTTACAACAGCAAACAACAATAATAAATTAGCAATCGCGGTACAAATATATATAATCTAGATACATTTTTCTAAAATAATAATAATATGCCTCATTTATATAGCGCTATTCTGAAACTCATAGCGTTTTACAACTCTACAGTTCTGAATATGTGGAGGACTTATCGAACTGCTATAAACCAGCAGTTTACAATCATGAGTGTGGTTAGTTAATGCCACCGTGGTCCGACTGTTGTACCGGGAGACAACTCCCTGTTTGCGAACAGCACAACAGGATCTTTAACGTCTACCATATACACCTATTTCAAAAATTGTTGTCGCAGTCGAAGCTACAGTCCACACTCTGAAGCCTGCAAGGGCTGTCGGCATTATGAAAATAATATCTGATTTATTAATTACACGTTTTTTTTTAAGAAATAGTAGTATTTCATCATCTAGGACTGTAACAGTGCTATGCTCATATAACACAAACACGTCCATCCAAAATATACTATGAATGAATTGATAATAAAGAAGAAATGCCGACATTCTTTTGCAGGGTTAAGAGTGTGGACTGTAGCTCCGACTGCGACAAATAGTTTTGAAATAGGTGTATATATATGTATTTAAAGGATAAGAGTGTAGGAAGACGAATAAACACAATAAACACAATAAACAGTTATAAGAAATGCAGTATAGTAATATATGTACAAACAAACTTTAAAAATATGTAAGTCAAGTTCTTTTTAGGTTTGGGCTTCCTTTCCCCCCATGACCGAGAGAGACTGAGGTTGTCAAGACTCCCTCGGCCATAAAAGTTACAAAGGATACCCATAAGTAGAGCAGATAAATCTAGTAAATTTGTGCAAATGTTTGGAATAAACGAGTTCCTCCTCTGGGCTTCCTTTGTAACACTTTTATTGACCTTCGCCCTTTTCTCGCCCCATTCTCCCTCTTCCAATTTCCTAAACAGGAAGCCCATGACAGTGATTCCTTGGGAGGAGGCTATGTTTTCAGGTACAAGCCAAAACTTCAATGCTATCTTTAAAAGTACTTTCAGACTTTTGTTTATCAAAAACTTTACCCAATCAATGTTTAGTGTTTAGCCTTCCGCAATATGTACAAGTACTTCAAGTCTTGAAACCTATATACGTTGAGTTAGTTGATTTATTGTTAAATGTACAAGCATTTCAGACTGGAAACTTCAAAATTGTTTTGGGTGACTTTAATTTCTAACTTTAAAAATGTACAGACTTTTATGCAGACTGGAAACCTCAATTTTTCTGAAAGGTACTTCACAATGTACAGCTACAGGCTCCCCACCATCCCAGTTCGTTTATGGGCTTCCTATGGTGCAACGGCTAAAAGCCGTTGGTAAATTCGTTCAAAGTTGGTCATATTTAACTTCGATATTCAATGACATGTTCTTTTTTTCTTTTAGATTTTACTTTTCTGTTCTAAAATAAAGTTTAATGTTTCTTGTTTACAAATTTGTGGTTTATATTGACCTGCGATGCATTTTAAAGCGATTTAAAGCGATTTATTCGGCAGCGAACACACGCTCCCCAATGAAAGAAAAAAACACAAGGCAGGCAACTCTGGCGGCTACGGCCACCAATCACGCTCATATTTTCTTCAAAATCTACCCGAAAAATTAATCCTATTCTCCCCAAACTCTGGCACACACATTAACGATAATCACACAGACCTCAGCCAGAGTTTGAAATACAAAGCTCAAATAAAAAGCATCGAAATCCAGCTTCTAACATCGAAATTATGCTTTCGTACTGGGATCTGTCAAGTCTTGTGTCCCTTTGGAATCCCAAGAATGCAAAACGTCAATGAATACGCTACCCAACCCTACCCCCGCCAGCTAAATTTGTCACAAAATCAGTTCCGGCTGCAGGTAGCGTATTCATTGACGTTTTGCATTCTTGGGATTCCGAACTGGGATGGTGGGGAGCCTGTAGCTAGGTAGTTCAGTCTGGAAACTTCAACAATGCTGAGCGAGCTTTCACAATGTACAAGCAAGCACTGTTGAGAGACCTTCAAAATTTACAGATATTAATTCAGACTGGAAATCTCAATATTGCTTTAGGGACTGTCACAATGTACTATAAGTATTTCAGAATGGAAGCCCTAAAATTGCTGTGGGGGCCTTCAAAATCTATAGGTATTTCAGACCTCAACACTGCTTTACGGAGTTACGACACAATGTACAAGTATTTCCGACTAGAAGCAGTCAAAATTATGGGCTTGAACAAAGTACAAGTATTTCAAACTTCAACATTTCAGACTGGAAACGGCTCCAACAATGCTAAGATGACCTTCCCAATGTACAAGTATTTCAAACTTGAGCCTCAACTTTCCAAAGGGAAAAATAGAATACGAATATTTGATTTAATATCTTTTTCTAAAATTCTTTGTAAAATCGTGAGGTATTTTTAGTCGGTGGGTAAGTGTGGGTTCCGCTGTTTTGATTCTAACCACATCTGTCTGCAAGTCCAATATATGGGTCGACATTCGCCCACCTTGACAAATCCAACGAATAATGATATGCAGTCGTCAATTCGAGTTAATTTCTGTCTCATAATTTTAAGATAAATCTAACAATTGTAAAGCACAGTTTAAAAAAGCAAATCGAGTTTTTTATAAAAAAAAATGTATAAACTAGCTTTATAATTAAAATAATTCAAGTTTGATACAGCTGTTAACTACTTGAACTGAAAAAAATTGTTTTATCATCTCCTTCCCCCATAAAACACGATGTCTCATCGCTAAAATTTGCAAAATGTTTATCAAAATACTCGAGTGCGTTAGGCGAATGGTTTGGCGAGACTTTCCGAGACGGCGAGAATGGGCTTTTTAAAATCGAGTTCGAGACTCTGCAATTATTATGAATTGCGAGCCCGAGATTTTGTTGTTATAAATTTAATGAATATTACGAGATTCCGAGACACCTTGGTTTTACCTAAAAACGAGATTCCGAGATTCGCATTGAATTCGCCGAAATTCCGAGATTTAAGCCAAATTTTCGAGATTTTCGAGGGACCATTCGCCACCCCTTACTTTGCTTCTAACTGCCGAAACGTAATTTCTTAGTAGAAGTAGTTTAGAGAACCTTTTAAAAAAATGCATATGTCATGGCAAATCATAATGATATAGCTGTCCCAGTTTGGGTAACGACAGCATGTTTGGTAAGGACCATCCAAACATGTACAATGATATAATGTTTAGAACAATCTGACGAGTTGTTCATCATTTTTCAATCTGCAATTGACCCCTTTCAGCAGACAATCAGTGTATGACGTCATACCTGAGCTATTTAGATACCAATATCACTTCTAAATAATATTGACAAAATTCAACAATGTTAATGATATGATTATAGTGTTATTATACCAGTTTATTTAATATATCAATGGCTGAAGATAAATGATTAGAAATGTTCCAAGGGAAATGGTTTTTTTTTTTTTTCGATCGCGGAAGCGAAGGTTTGAGATAAGCAATAGTAATTGACTGGCAAAAAGTTCCAAGGGAAATGGGTTCGTGTTCGAGATAGCGAGGATTTAAGATAAACGATAGTAATTGACTGGGAAGAAAGTTCCAAAGTAATTGGTTTTGTGTTCGAGACTGAGCGAGGGTTTGAGATAAACGATAGTAATTGACTGGAAGAAGGTTCCAAGGGAAATGCATGAGTTTGTGTTCGTGATAGCAAGGGTAGCAAAGTTTATAGGCATTTCAGACTTGAAATCTCAACATTGCTTTGGGGCCGGGGTCTTCAAAATTAAATTTATATGCATGCTTTTCAGACTTGAAATCTCAACATTGCTTTGGGGGCTTTTAAAATTAATTACTTTTATAGGCATTTCAGACTTGAAATCTCAACTTTGATTTGGCCGGGTCTTCACAATTAAATTTATATGCAAGCTTTTCAGACTTGAAATCTCAACATTGTTTGGGGGCCTTCAAAATTACATTTATGGGCATTTAATTCAGACTGGAAACGGCCTCAACATATCTGAGAGGACCTTCACAATGTACATTTATTTTAGACTGGAAACCCAAGCATTGCTTTAGGGGCTTTCGGGAAGGCTGGCAAAAAGTTCCAATGGAACTTGACCCAGTTTCTGACGGGGACGTTCCGCTGGTACCTCTAAACCCTGACCCTATTTAAGACAGCAGAATCCTAAAAATATGTACCCTATTTCAAGACAAATTGGTAAAAAGTAGACCCTATCCAAGACTCAAGGGGGAAATTGTATACCCTAGGTAAGGCAATTTAAGACAAATTAGGCTAAATTGTATACCCTATTCAAGACGCCAAGGCAACCCCCCCCCCCCCCCCCCCCCGGGCAATGGAATTGGGTTTGTGTTCGAGATAGCACTGAAGGGTTTGAGATAAACGATAGTAATGGATTGGCAAAAAGGTTCCAAGGGAAACGGGTTTAATTGTGTTCAAGATAATGAGAGTTTGAAATATACGATAGTAATATACTGGAAGAAAGTTCCAATGCATGGACTTGTGTTCGAGACAGCGAAGGTTCGAGATAAACGATAGTATAATTGACTTGAACCTTAAAACATCCAAGGGAAATGGGTATATAATTAGGTTCACAAACATTCTATAGATAATCAAAAATAGACACACAGTCGTCCCAGATTTAATTTGAAAAACGTGATTTGCCCTCGAGGCTGTTCATGATACTTTTTTCGCGTTGCGCGATGTTTTTTTTCAGTTTCTTTCTTTCTTTTTTTTTTTTTTTTTTGTGGTCTGCTCCATATTTTTTCCCAAGGTTAAAGCTGTGCTCGATATTTTTTTGCTTAATATCTAACAGCTACCGAGTCCGTCCCTTAGTAAGAAGTCTCTCAAGAAGAGTGGCATACGTCTGTGGTAGCTAGACGAAGCTACACGATAAATGGCTTCCCTGTCCAACCATCCTGAACAATTAAACGAAGAGAAAGTATACATTACAATTTACAAACAAAAAATAGGTAATTTCTCAAAATTCTAGACTTAAATTTGTATTAATATTTTCTTAATATATTGATTTAATAAATAATAGCAGTCATTGAGAGCTAGTAGACAATAAATGGCTCTTTGGAACGTCATTCCATCCAATTCCTTGTCCAACCATCCTGAACATTTAGACGACGACAATTTACGTATATATTAATATTAATAAAGAAAAATGGATAAATTTCTCAAAATTGTGGGCTTAAAGCTGTATTTTCTTGATTAATTTAATAAATAATAACATTAAATGAGAGCTAGACGATAAATGGCTCTTTGAAACGTCATTCCATCCAAATTTAATAAATAATAACATTAAATGAGAGCTAGACGATAAATGGCTCTTTGAAACGTCATTCCATCCAATTCCTTGTCAAGATAACCATTCAAAGAAAGTCGTTAAATAAGTTTGAATTTTGACTTCCGGAACAAGCTCCAACATATTACGTTTCCATGGGTATTTATTCTGGGAGCGAGAAACGAGCGACAGAAGATTATCCCTGGGTTCCCGAGGATGATAATTTTTCTAAATGTCTTCCTATTAATATTGTAAGGTATTTTTAGTGTGGTTGAATGTGCAGTGTGTTCCATTATTTTGATTCTGTACCCGCTGCATGTCTAATATATGGCGCAGTCGATATTCGCCCACCTTGACAAATCTAAAGAATAACGATATGACGTCATGAGCTAGATAGACACCAATATAATTTCTAAATAATATTGACAAATAAGATCGATGTTAATGATATGATTATAGTGTTTTTACAAGTTTATTTAATATATCAATGGCTGAAGATAAATGATTAGAAACGTTCCAAGGGAAATGAGTATGTGTTCAATTAAGCAGACTTAACAGAAGCTAAGAACACTCTATTACAGTGCGACTATTTACAAACAAAAAATAGGTAATTTCTCAAAATTCTAGACTTAAATTTGTATTTTCGTGATTGATTTAATAAATAATAGCAGTCAGTGAGAGCTAAACGATGAATGGCTCTTTGGAACGTCATTCCATCCGATTCCTTGTCCAACCATCCTGAACAATTAGACGGAGACAATGTATACGCCAACATTGAAATTAATAAAGTAAAAACTAGATACATTTGTCGAAATTATAGACTTATATTTATAATTTTCTTGATTAATCTAATAAATAATAGCAGTAAGTGAAAGCTAGACAATAAATGTCTCTTTTGAACGTCAATCCATCCAAGTCCTTGTCCAACCATCCTGAACAATTAGACGACGGCGGCAATTTACTTATACATTAATATTAATAAAGAAAATTAAAATACATGAATTTTGTCCAAATTCCTAACTTAAATTTATATATAATTTTCTTGGTCAATCTAATAAATAATAGCAGTAAGTGATTAAAGCTAGACGATAAATGGCTCTTTGAAACGTCATTCCATCCAATTCCTTGTCCAACCATCCTGAACATTTAGACGACGACGACAATGTACGTACATAATGATAATATTAATATTAATAAAGAAAAAATAGGTAAATTTTGTCCAAATTCTAAACTTAAATTTATAATTTTCATGATTAATTTAATAAATAATAACCGAAAAGTTAAAATATCTGATGACAGTGAGCGAGCTCAGGATCTTATGACTGTTAACTATATATAAACCTTGTTTGTCCAGTGCGCATAAATTCAAGTTAGTACAGGTCTAGCTAATTCTCGAAATTCTTGCCTAAAATTTAAGATTGTCTTATTAATTAATTAACAAATTAATTAATTAATAAATTAATTTAATTTAATAGTTAGGAACATTAAAATGAACATTCTTTTTGGTGCATTTATAATAAACCTATTTCAAAAATCGTTGTCGAAATCAAAGCTACAGTCCACACTCTGCAGCCTGCGTCGCATCCGGGAATTTTCTTCGTAAGAGAATTCAAGCTTACTCTCTGAAGCCTGCCAAGGATGTCAGCATTTCTTTCTTGTTATCGATGTATTCAAATGTTGTTGCAGTGGTAGATGGTGATACAAATCTTTATTGAAAAATCTTATTGAAAAAAAAAAAAAAAAAAAAAACAGCCATAGTCCACCTCTGGAGCACCATTTGTAAAGAAGCACCTACTAGCCTAGTGCATCTTTTTCTAGTCTTTCTCAGTTTAACTCCTAACTAAGGCTTATTTATACATCTGTACTTGATGAAACGTTTTGATGTTAACTTAGACTATATTTCGTATGGCGTCTTGCTCATGGCAAGAGCGCGGTCAATTTAAGGCACACGGCAAGGCACGTCATAATTCTAGAAACGTCAACGTCGCGGGCAAGCACACGGCACTGAGCTTTCCAGTCATATGACATCTGCTGTAACCTGGTCTTGGTCACTGGTCCGCCAGTGTCCTTGTCAAAGATGATTACATTTTAGATTCATTTTTAGTCATTTATTCAGTTAGTTCATTATTAATTATATTGTTCATTTATTATAATTTTACGTTACAATTTTCAAAGAGAGTTGCCTTCTGATGGGACTTCGAGTCCCGTTAGCGCTCTCGTTTTTGTGTGACATATGGCGATGTAAATTTTCTTTGTGTTTTTTTCTTTTTAATGTAGTATTTTTCACACAATAAAATTGTTGAAAAAGTTGCTTATATTCCTTCAGTTCTTTGTCTAGACACAATACGTTTTCACTTGGAAATGATCTGTAAAAAAGGAGCCATCGATCAATATCAGACCTGGCGTCATCAAGTAGTAATTACAGCTATCTTAGGATAGACATTCACTATGACAATAACTTGTGAAAGTTTGAGAAAAAGCAATTACATTTACAAAAGCTATGAAAATTTAGAAGTAAGATACCCTGAATACCGAACGGAAAATAATTCCTCTGGCACCCAAGGTAGAAATAAGAAAATACACCAAATTTTAAAACACGACGCCATTAATTACATACAAGTTCTGACATTTTTACCTTTAGCATAACTTTATAAGTATTTTGCACAAAACAGCGTAACTTTGCATGAATGTCAATTTATGATATTTTTTCATATGACGGTGCTAAAATCAAGAGTCGATATTTTTTCACAATGAAATGAGCTGTAAAAAGCAGCCATTGATCAATATCAGGCCTGGCGTCATCGAGTAGCAATTACAGTCAGCTGCATTGAACGGGAAAATGTACGTGGGCATTTGGCGTGTTTAACTAACTGTAACTGCTTGCGTTAAGTGAGACTTTGCCTCCGTAAGTAGAATACCACAATATATGGACTGTTTGAAGCAGAGATCCAATATTCTATATTATTTGAAGGCACTGGTTTTCATAAACCCTTGAAGCATAGTGTATTTATTTAGATTTTATTAGAAAGACAAACACAATAAACGAAAAACGAAAGAAAAAATAATAAAGAATGAAGAGTGGTAATAATAATAATAATAATAATAATAATAATAATAATAATAATAATAATAATAATAATAATAATAATAATAATAATAATAATAATAATAATAATAATAATAATAATAATAATAATAATAATAATAAAATATATAAATATATTAATGTTATTGATTATAATTATGAGACATAAGTTAAAGATTTATTAAAATTAAAATTATTTTTATTTAAAAAAATAAATGAATTAAATCGATATATCCTAAAAGAAAACCTGTGTTGTGTTACATGATTTTGAGCACGACAATTACTCTTAAGTCAAGTACATTTTACAGGATGATTAATGCCAGTCAAGGACATAAATGATTAAAAAAATGTTCCAAATATTTCAAATACACAAAATGTTTTAAGTGGTACACACAACTGAAATAATATTTTGCTTAACAAACAAGTTCACATGATATGTCCTTGTCATCCTTATAGGAGTCTTATAGCCCTGATGTTGGACTATTAGTCCGAACGTTCGGCTCATTAAAACCTTAGCTTTTTATACGTAGTTTATACGAAATATATTTTCAAGTTACTAGTACTTATGAGACGAGTTCGCAAAACATTTGGCGACAAAACAGTCATTAATTATAAACAACTAAAGAAATATAAGATATCACAAATATAAGATATCACAAATAGGAATAAATTAGAAATATATCTTGATTTATTGTCTTTCCAAAGCTCTTTAGTTGGATGGGAACCTAGAATATTTAATTTAATTTTTTATCTAAAAGTCTTCCTATAAATATCGTAGGGTATTTTTAGTGTGGTTGAATGTGCAGGGGGTTCCATTGTTTTGATTCTATACCCGCTGCATGTCTGCATGTCTAATATATGGCGCAGTCGATATTCGTCCACCTTGACAAATCTAAAGAATAACGATATGACGTCATGAGCTAGATAGACACCAATATAATTTCTAAATAATATTGACAATTAGATCGATGTTAATGATATGATTATAGTGTTTTTACAAGTTTATTTAATATATCAATGGATGAAGATAAACGATTAGAAACGTTCCAAGGGAAATGAGTATGTGTTCAATTAAGCAGACTTAACAGAAGCTAAGAACACTCTATTACAGTGCGACTACTGAAACCGGGGCACCAAAACATAATTATCCAATCACGATCAATATGAACAATAGAATCTCTACAAATGTTTGACTTTTTGCTTAAAATGCTAATAATATTCATTATATATGTGAACGGAATAGATCAAGATTGAATAAGAAACATCTTAGCATGTGAGAACCCTGTACGAGTATTTTGCTTGATCTCAAAACATATCTACTTTGAAATTTGCTTGGGTAGTCATTGAGAGCTAGTAGACAATAAATGGCTCTTTGGAACGTCATTCCATCCGATTCCTTGTCCAACCATCCTGAACATTTAGACGACGACAATTTACGTATATATTAATATTAATAAAGAAAAATGGATAAATTTCTCAAAATTGTGGACTTAAAGCTGTATTTTCTTGATTAATTTAATAATAATAACATTAAATGAGGGCTAGACGATAAATGGCTCTTTGAAACGTCATTCCATCCAATTCCTTGTCAAGATAACCATCCAAAGAAAGTCGTTAAATAAGTTTGAATTTTGACTGCCGGAACAAGCTCCAACATATTACGTTTCCAGGGGTATTTATTCTGGGAGCGAGGAACGAGCGACAGAAGATTATCCCTGGGTTCCCGAGGATGATAATTTTGCTAAAAGTCTTCCTATTAATATCGTAAGGTATTTTTAGTGTGGTTGAATGTGCAGTGTGTTCCATTATTTTGATTCTGTACCCGCTGCATGTCTAATATATGGCGCAGTCGATATTCGTCCACCTTGACAAATCTAAAGAATAACGATATGACGTCATGAGCTAGATAGACACCAATATAATTTCTAAATAATATTGACAAATAATTATAAGATCGATGTTAATGATATGATTATAGTGTTTTTACAAGTTTATTTAATATATCAATGGATGAAGATAAATGATTAGAAACGTTCCAAGGGAAATGAGTATGTGTTCAATTAAGCAGACTTAACAGAAGCTAAGAACACTCTATTATAGTGCGACTATTTACAAACAAAAAATAGGTAATTTCTCAAAATTCTAGACTTAAATTTGTATTTTCGTGATTGATTTAATAAATAATAGCGTCAGTGAGAGCTAAACGATGAATGGCTCTTTCGAACGTCAATCCATCCGATTCCTTGTCCAACCATCCTGAACAATTAGACGGAGACATGAAATTATAGACTTATATTTATAATTTTCTTGATTAATCTAATAAATAATAGCAGTAAGTGAAAGCTAGACAATAAATGTCTCTTTTGAACGTCAATCCATCCAATTCCTTGTCCAACCATTCTGAACAATTAGACGACAACGACAATTTACTTATACATTAATATTAATAAAGAAAATTAGAATAGATGAATTTTGGCGAAATCCCTAACTTGAATTTATATATAATTTTCTTGGTTAATCTAATAAATAATAGCAGTAAGTGAAAGCTAGACGATAAATGGCTCTTTGAAACGTCATTCCATCCAATTCCTTGTCCAACCATCCTGAACATTTAGACGACGACGACAATGTACGTACATAATAATAATATTAATATTAATAAAGAAAAAATAGGTAAATTTTGTCCAAATTCTAAACTTAAATTTTCATGATTAATTTAATAGATAATAACCGAAAAGTTAAAATATCTTATGACATGCAGTGAGCGAGCTTAGGATCTTATGACTGTTAACTATAGACCTTGTTTGTCCAGTGCGCATAAATTCAAGTTAGTACAGGTCTGTGACGGAGCACGGTGGGTCAGTCAATGAACCCCTCCCAAAACCCCCAAGTGCAGCATTCCCCAGGAATACGAGCTCACTGAATACAACAACGTATAACAACATACAACAAATATTTATTATAAATTAAACGCCTAATGACTATACTAAGTTAAAGGGAACCAAAGGATTATGTACTTGATACTTATTTATCTATTATTAATATGTGTGAAACTAAGATATATTCTTGATATTTATCTATTATTAATATATGTGAAAACTAAGGATATATATACTTGATACTTAAAGTTTTGGTTGTTCTTTCGTTCTTTTGTGCACGTGGTTCTTTTACTAGTAGAGGTTCTCGTATTCTGGTTTTGTTGTTCTTTAAGTGATTCTCTCCTTCTTGTAGGTATTCTTTAACGTATTTCTTGTGATTCTTTCGTTTAGCGTTTTCTTGTTCTTGCAGGTATTCTTTAACGTATTTCTTGTGATTCTTTCGTTTAGCGTTTTCTTGTTCTTGCAGGTATTCTTTAACGTATTTCTTGTATTCTTTTAAGTGTTCTCTTGTTCTTAATTCTTCTAACTTTTAACTCTGAATGAGTTAGCTGGATTTCGCAGTTTACTACAGGACTCTGTGTGAGTCTGATCACAGGAACTGCTCTAGATCTCGTATACTTTTGCTACACGAGTGACTGAACAACTAGCCGCGTTAGGGCGTATTTATACTAACCAAAATTATCATAACGGTGATGTAACCTCATTGTATATAGATAATAGATCGACTAGAATTTAACTTATGTTGATTAATGAACTGAAAGACCTATTGTTAACTAAAAAAATACTACGAGAAACTTATGTTAATTATTGGACTCTTGACACCTCCCCCCTTAAGACTATTTCTAAATTTTTTAACAAATTATGAAATATCTAATGAAAAGAGGATGAATTCACTAAATTTGAAAGATAGAGGAAATTGCATTTCCTGTACATGTGGAACTTCCGAAGTGTAGACACACCCGAATCAAAAATAAATGAGAATCAAAAGAGATCCCAAACGTAAGAGAACATAAGACAAGCATTCCCCGATTTTTTTTTTCACACATGTACACGTCTTCCCCTTCCTGTCTCACAACTCAACTTTTTTTTTTCACACAAATACAATAAAGTACACATTTTCTCATTTCTGTCTCACAGCTTTTTTCGCACAACACAATAAACACACATGTTTCCTCATTCCTGTCTCGCCAACAACACTCACACTCATTTCAACAAATATACTTACAACCTACTAAGTACATCTGCATTGACATTTTTCTTTCCACTTTTATGCTGAATTTCTAAGTCGTACTCTTGAATAGTTAGGCTCCACCTCAGTAGTTTTCTGCTCTTGTCTTTCACTTGGGACAACCAGGTTAAAGGATTATGATCAGTCTGTAGAATGAAATGTCGACCATATAAGTAATACCTGTAAAGCTCAATAGCCCAAACTATAGCAATTTTACATTTGGATGGTCTAGCACTCAAGTGAAACTTCCTCAATCTATGTAGTACTTGTTGTAACTCAAACATATGTTGTGAGAATGATGCTCGTGTGTCAATCTCCACGTCGTCAAGGTAGGCATCGGTAAAATCCTCGAGACCCTTTAACACAACTTCTGTCATCATCCGCTGAAAAGTAGCTGGTGCGGTTTTCATTCCAAACGGCATTACAAGAAAATTAAACAAACCTTTGGAACAAATAAATGAGGATTTCTCAATAGTGGATTCTTCTAAGGGGATTTGCCAGTACCCTTTAGTTAAATCTAAGGTGGTTATGTAGTTTGCAGCACTTACCCTCTCCAACATCTTGTCAATTCTTGGTAAAGGATAGGCATCCATCTTCGTGACTCGGTTTAGCTTCCGGTAATCTACACAAAATCTAATATCGCCATCAGGTTTTGGTACTATAACTACGGGTGACGCCCATGGACTTGCCGAAGGTTGGATAATCTCCATTTCCAGCATTTTTGCAACCTCGTCTTCCACTGCCTTTTCAAGTCTTTGCGGAACTTTATAGGGGGCAGATCGTATTGGTTGTGCTTCACCTGTCTCAATTTTATGTAACGCGGCGTTAGTACGATTAGGCTTACCAGAGAACACATCAGAAAACTCGTATAAGAGCTTTTGTACTTCCATTGATTGTTCTTTGTCTAGCTCTCTTGAGACGACGACATCTTTCCATGTTTCATCACTTGTTAGTTGTGGTAAACTCTTCTCATGTGGCAAAGGCATTTCACAAGATTCCTCCATGACAAACGCGGTGGTTTCGTCTTTACTCTGCCAACGGGTCAAAATATTAATGTTATAAGTACGAAGCTGTTTCTTACTCTTACCGGTGTCGACTTCATACGTTCTCCCTTCCTGTTTGACAGCTGTTACTGTATATGGACCCTGCCATTTCGTTTCTAACTTACTTCCTGGAGTGGGTAGTAGTACAAGTACCTTGTCTCCAACTTCAAACTTTCGGACGGAACTCTTCTTGTCATAGTTTTTCTTCTGCTTGTCCTGACTTTCCTTCATGTTCTCATATACGGCTTGTTGCATGGTCTGCATACGTCTACGCATTTCCAGTACATACGTGATTAGATTTCTTTCTGGTGTCTTCTTCTCCATCCAACTCTCCTTTATAACGGCTAGAGGACCTCGCACAGTCTTGCCATAAAGTAGTTCAAATGGTGAGTATCCTGTGGACGAACAAGGGACTTCTCTATAAGCAAACAACAGATAAGGAAGATATCTATCCCATAAGCGTACGTTTTCAGACACGAATTTGCGCAACATCTGCTTTAAAGTACCATTAAATCGCTCGACAAGGCCATTCGCTTCAGGATGATAAACTGATGTCTTAATTCTAGTTACCCCAAGCTGTTCGAATAACTGCGTCATAAGGTTACCTATCAGATTAGCACCTTGATCCGAAACTATTTCTTCTGGAATTCCAACTCTTGAGAAAAACGTCACTAGTGTATCTGCAATTGTTTTGGAATTGACATTACGTAATGGAAAAGCTTCTGGATAACGCGTGGCATAGTCAACTATTGTTAAAATATACTTATAGCCTGTTGTTGTTTTCGGTAGTTCACCTACAATATCAATAGCAATCTTTCTAAAAGGTTCTGTAACTATAGGGACTGATTGTAGTGGTGCTCTGAGTGACGTCATTTTCCTTGTAACTAATTGACATTCGGGGCATGTCGCACAATACTTACCTACATCAAAGCTCAGTCTTGGCCAATAGAAGTGTGACACTATTCTCGAAATAGTATTTTCTTTACCAAGATGTCCAGCTAAAGGTAGTGTATGACTTACTCGCAGTATTTCAGGACGATAGGACTCAGGTACTACAATGCGGTCTACATAGGGCAATCCATCATGAATGTTTTCTGAAAATTTACGGTGCATCAATAACCCTTTCTCGTAAAAATAGCCATCATTTTCTTTTGGTGCTCCTGTTAAGACATTATTCCTACATTGAGTTAACGTGGTATCATTCCTCTGATCACTTACTACCTGGTCGATATTTCTGTCTAAAATATTGACTTCACTTACTTCAGGTTTGATGGACTTTGTTGGTTCAACGGTGGTTTGCTTTGCGTCTTCGCCTATTTCTGTGGTTGGTTTACTCTTTGTTGTTTCGTCTCTTGGCGGTGATAAGGTCTTTTTCGCTAGGGAGTTTTCTCGATCTACTAGTTCTTCGATCCTTTCTTGTGCCTTCTGTTTGGTTTGACTACGAGTGGTTACCAAGGCTTTATCACAGTCAGTTCCCCAGTGTAAAAGTAGGTCGTCTCTTGTAATTACTCGTCCGTAAGAAGATCTACCTAGTAAACAATCAACGGGAAGGTTATCTACAACACCAACCAATTCTTTATACTTACCTTGTTTAACTTCAATCTCAAGCGAAACAAGAGGTACTGTGACTCTTTCACCTGTAGTAGTAAGGATAGTGATATTCTCTTGAGTGTCTTCGGGCTTTTTAACAAATTTACGGTGAACCAATGTACGAGTACAACCAGTATCAACTAACATCTTTGCGGGTATACCATCGATAGTTCCTTTAACAAAGTGTTCGGGAAATTGTGTGTCTTTGTGCATAGGTGTAAAGCATAAGTAACTTGAACCAGGCTGTGATTGTTTGTGCGTTGAAGTAGATAATGGAGAATTTTGCTTTACCTTTGGACAGTTGAACGACATATGACCCACTTCTTGGCACTTGTAACATTTCCCTCGAAAGTTCGACGTAATTCTCTTCTCTTCTTTAGCTTGAGGAAAAGGCCGGGTTGCAATTGGATTAATGTGATGGCTGTTAACGTTAGTCCGTGGTTGTTCAGGTATAAAATTGCTGGTATTTCGTTTTGGCTTGTTCTTGTCAAGGTTGGCATATTTACCATCAATCAGTGGACCTTTCCTGGCTTGCACGTGCTCGTTTGCAACTTTAGCTAGCTCTTCTGCAGTAACTGGCTTCTTCTCTTTGAGCCATGCACGTAACTCGGGACCTACGGCATCAAGCATTCGTTCTATGGTAATCTGTTCCAAGATTCTTTCTGCATCTCCCGTTGCTCTGGCAACTAGCATCCATCTGTCCAGATAGCGTCTAGTCCTCCTTGCCCATTGAACAAAATCTTCTTCGGCACTTTTGTCGGAATTCCTAAATTTATATCTGTAATGATCAACTGTTAGTTGGTATGACGCAAGTATGGCTAGTTTCGCCTTGTCATAATCTTGCGCGTCTGATGCTTTGATTTCGAGGTAGACTGACTTCGCCTTCTCACTCAATCTTGGGATCAGGTTTCCTAACCAATCCTGTTTAGGTATATGTTGGGTATTTGCTGTTAACTCAAAAACTCGGAAAAAGTCGTCTATGTCCTCACCTTCCCTCATATCTCTCATTTTGAGCAACACCACTCCTTTCGCTTTCGACATTCCTGCTGTTTCCATTTTTTTCATTTCAAGTTGCATTGAGAGTAACTTTAATTGCCTTTCTTCTTCTTCTTTTCTCTCTTCTCTCTCCTTCGCTCTGACCTCCCTTTCCTCCCTCATCGCTTGCAATTCCTCTTGTCTCATTACCCTCTGTAATTCAAGAAGTCTCAGTTGCTCCTCAAAAATTCCCGACACTACACTGTCCTTACATACAGCCTCCGAACCTCCCACTGCTCCTTCCTCTTCCTCCGAATACAGCGATTCCGATTTCTTATCAGCTACCTTAAGTTTGCTAACTAAATTCCTCTTCCCATCCTTTGCATTAAATGAAATCAGTCTGCTCGTACATTCCTCCCTTAAATCCTCTAACGACAGATTATCGTAGTTGTCCATTCCTTGAGTTCGTCTTCCTGGTCTGGCTTACACTTGAACAGATTACAATTGACAGATCCCACTTCTGACACCAAATTTCTGTGACGGAGCACGGTGGGTCAGTCAATGAACCCCTCCCAAAACCCCCAAGTGCAGCATTCCCCAGGAATACGAGCTCACTGAATACAACAACGTATAACAACATACAACAAATATTTATTATAAATTAAACGCCTAATGACTATACTAAGTTAAAGGGAACCAAAGGATTATGTACTTGATACTTATTTATCTATTATTAATATGTGTGAAACTAAGATATATTCTTGATATTTATCTATTATTAATATATGTGAAAACTAAGGATATATATACTTGATACTTAAAGTTTTGGTTGTTCTTTCGTTCTTTTGTGCACGTGGTTCTTTTACTAGTAGAGGTTCTCGTATTCTGGTTTTGTTGTTCTTTAAGTGATTCTCTCCTTCTTGTAGGTATTCTTTAACGTATTTCTTGTGATTCTTTCGTTTAGCGTTTTCTTGTTCTTGCAGGTATTCTTTAACGTATTTCTTGTGATTCTTTCGTTTAGCGTTTTCTTGTTCTTGCAGGTATTCTTTAACGTATTTCTTGTATTCTTTTAAGTGTTCTCTTGTTCTTAATTCTTCTAACTTTTAACTCTGAATGAGTTAGCTGGATTTCGCAGTTTACTACAGGACTCTGTGTGAGTCTGATCACAGGAACTGCTCTAGATCTCGTATACTTTTGCTACACGAGTGACTGAACAACTAGCCGCGTTAGGGCGTATTTATACTAACCAAAATTATCATAACGGTGATGTAACCTCATTGTATATAGATAATAGATCGACTAGAATTTAACTTATGTTGATTAATGAACTGAAAGACCTATTGTTAACTAAAAAAATACTACGAGAAACTTATGTTAATTATTGGACTCTTGACAAGGTCTAGCTAATTCTCGAAATTCTTGCCTAAAATTTAAGATTGTCTTATTAATTAATTAATAAATTGATTAATTAATAAATTAATTTAATTTAATAGTAAGGAACATTAAAATGAACATTCTTTTTGGTGCATTTACAATAAACCTATTTTAAAAATGGTTGTCGAAATCAAAGCTACAGTCTACACTCTGCAGCCTGCGTTGCATACGGGAATTTTCTTCGTAAGAGAATTCAAGCTTACTCTCTGAAGCCTGCCAAGGATGTCAGCATTTCTTTCTTGTTATCCTTGTATTCAAATGTTGTTGCAGTGGTAGATGATGCTACAAATCTTTATTGAAAAATTTTATTGAAAAAAAAAAAAAAAAAAAAAAACAGCCATAGTCCACCTCTGGAGCACCATTTGTAAAGAAGCACCTACTAGCCTAGTGCATCTTTTTCTAGTCTTTCTCAGTTTAACTCCTAACTAAGGCTTATTTATACATCTGTACTTGATGAAACGTTTTGATGTTAACTTAGACTATATTTCGTATGGCGTCTTGCTCATGGCAAGAGCGCGGTCAATTTAAGGCACACGGCAAGGCACGTCATAATTCTAGAAACGTCAACGTCGCGGGCAAGCACACGGCACTGAGCTTTCCACAGTCATATGACATCTGCTGTAACCTGGTCTTGGTCACTGGTCCGCCAGTGTCCTTGTCAAAGATGATTACATTTTAGATTCATTTTTAGTCATTTATTCAGTTAGTTCATTATTAATTATATTGTTCATTTATTATAATTTTACGTTACAATTTTCAAAGAGAGTTGCCTTCTGATGGGACTTCGAGTCCCGTTAGCGCTCTCGTTTTTGTGTGACATATGGCGATATAAATTTTCTTTGTATTTTTTCTTTTTAATGTAGTATTTTTCACACAATAAAATTGTTCTTTTAAATGAAGTATTTTTCACACAATAAAATTGTTGAAAAAGTTGCGTATACTCCTTCAGTTCTTTGTCTAGACACAATACTTTTTCACTTGGAAATCATTGATCTGTAAAAAGCAGCCATCGATCAATATCAGACCTGGCGTCATCAAGTAGTAATTACAGGTATCTTAGGATAGACATTCACTATGAAAATAACTTGTGAAAGTTTGAGAAAAAGCGATTACATTTACAAAAAGCTATGAGAATTTAGAAGTAAGATACCCTGAATACCAAACGGAAAATAATTCCTCTGGCACCCAGGGTAGAAATAAGAAAATACACCAAATTTTAAAAAACGACGCCATTAATTACATACAAGTTCTGACATTTTTACATTTAGCATAACTTTATAAGTATTTTGCACAAAACAGCGTAACTTGAATGTCAATTTATGATATTTTTTCATATGACGGTGCTAAAATCAAGAGTCGATATTTTTTCACAATGAAATGAGCTGTAAAAAGCAGCCATTGATCAATATCAGGCCTGCCGTCATCGAGTAGCAATTACAGTCAGCTGCATTGAACGGGAAAATGTACGTGAGCACTTGGCGTGTTTAACTAACTGTAACTGCTTGCGTTAAGTGAGACTTTGGCTCCGTAAGTAGAATACTACAATATATGGACTGTTTTAGTAAGCAGAGTACCAATATTCTATATTATTTGAAGGCACTGGTTTTCATAAACCCTTGAAGCAAAGTGTATTTATTTAGATTTTATTAGAAAGACAAACACAATAAAACAACAAACGAAAGAAAAAATAATAAAGAATGAAGAGTGGTAATAATAATAAAAATAATAATAATAATAATAATAATAATAATAATAATAATAATAATAATAATAATAATAATAATAATAATAATAATAATAATAATAATAATAATAATAATGATAATAATAATTTATTTTATTTTATAATAACAAATATATGAATGTAGTTTTATATAAATGTTATTGATTATAATTATGAGACATAAGTTAAAGATTTATTAAAATTAAAATTATTTTTATTTAAAAAAATAAATGAATTAAATCGATATATCCTAAAAGAAAACCTGTTTTGTGTTACATGATTTTGAGCACGACAATTACTCTTAAGTGAAGTACATTTTACAGCATGATTAATGCCAGTCAAGGACATAAATAATTAAAAAAATGTTCCAAATATTTCAAATACACAAAATGTGTATGATGTTGATCGACTATTAGTCCGAACGCTCGGCTCATTAAAACCTTAGCTTTTTATACGTAGTTTATACGAAATATATTTTCAAGTTACTAGTACTTATAAAGACGAGTTCGCAAAACATTTGGCGACAAAACAGTTATTAAACAAATAAACAAATATAAGACATCACAAATAAGAATAAATTAGAAATATATCTTGATTTATTGTCTTTCCAAAGCTCTTTAGTTTGATGGTATTAATTGTTTCTAGTTCAAAAAACGTTGAATACTGAATAGTGCATTCCAAGACCAAAGGGCATTGTGGATCTCATTAATTTGAAATGAAAATATATAGAGGATATTACATGGGCGCACGGAGATATGAATTTTATCTTCGAGTGTTGATAAGATATTCCACGAGTGAGCGCAGCGAATGAGTGGGATATCTTTTCAACACGAGAAGATAAAATTCATATCTCCAAGCGCACATGTAATGTTCTGTTTATTATATAACAGATTGAAGAAAAAAAATTTTTTTTTTGAAAGTTCATTGGTTGAGAGTGATATCACACATGTGCGATATCAATGATATCTTCATGACTAGGATAGGCTTTTTATCTAGTTGATATCACTCGGTATACCACTATATGTTATATAATAAAGTGACTTACTCCCCATATCTAGCTAGTATATTGTTGCAAAAGTCAAATAACTAATTATTATTTATGTAATATGTACAATATGAGCGGTCGACCTGGATGCGATATACAACGGCGAGTCGAAACGGACGTAATTCGATAGAAACAACAAAAGACTCCACTTTGAACAATGAACGAAGCTAACAAATAATACAATAGATTTCCAGTACTTGGCGAATGGAGATTCCTTCTCCGTGTACCACAGTCTACCTAATTCAATAAAAATGCCAAAAGACTCCATGTTTTAATGTTTTGGTATGTTGTTTTTGGTAACTTTATTATTATGGCAAATATACTAAACTAAAACAGTGACGCATATAGGTCATTTATCCAATCCAGTCCTATAGGTCTTTTTCAACAAGTACCTCATCATATGAAAATGTCAAAAAAGCCTTTCTTTGACTTATGGTATTTTTGTTCTATTACTTATTATTTGACGGTCAAAGTGAAACTGCAAGGTTTTTCAATTCAATTCAACTTATTTACCCTGAATAATTATTCAACAAGACACATATCTAACCTGAAAATAGCATAACCGCGAGTCGAAGCAGGTTAGACTTATATTTGTAGTTTACAATATTTTACATTGACAGTTAATAAACATTTGAATATTAGATGATATGGAAGTTATCTACACTGAGTAAATTGATAAATATATTCAAAACAAATATAAGGTGAAAAACATTGACAGTTAATAATCATTTGAAAATCCAATAGGGATATAGAAATTATCTATATTAAGTAAATTGATAAATATATTCAGAAAATATGAGGTGAAGTAGAGAAAATTATTACTAGTAATATCATTATTATTATAACACACTATTTCTCATTACCATATATGATTACAGTGAGGACACTCGAACCGTGAACACTTTGAGTTTTTTTGTTACTTTTTATAACCCACATCCCTTGAGTGAATAGATTAGAAATAAGATTTATTGTGAACACTTAGTGTATTTGAACTCACTGCTTCATGTTTAGAGGTTTTGAAGCATTAGAAGGTTCAGAAAATAATAACATGAAAAAAGTCAAGTGTTTATGGTTCGAGTATCCTCACTGCGCTTCGTGCCATTTTACAATCAATGCAACATTCTTGAAATTGCAAGACTTACATTACAATGACTATGGCCATTAATCAATATAATGTCATCAATTTTTTCTTCTTCTATTTTTAAGCTCGTTAACTAGTTTCCAAGTAATAGATATTGGCTCAAGTCCACTTCCCGTCATTATTTGATGCATCATCGTTCTCCGGAATAACGTCAATGTAACCATGCATAGTAAACCACCAAATCGTAGCAACATGGTGCATAAAAGGTGCAGCATAACAGCCCTTAGTTCATAACGTTTGAGCAGCTGACAAGGAAACTTGGAAGACTGCTAATACATTGCTAAATCAGAGTTGGCCGCCTAAAACCTTTGCATTTACCTCAGCCTTCAAAAGTTTGCAAGATGAAGTCTTCTGTCGTGATTGCTGTTGTTCTCGTTGCAATATTTGTTGCTGTGGAGTCGAAGCCTTATGAACCACCTCCACCGACGACACACTACTACCACCATACTAATCCTGATGTAGTTACCCGTAAGTTTCCTATTTATTCCATTTACTTTAGTCGACAAATTATTCTACAACATTTTTCGCCCACTACCTAATCTGTAGCCTGTGTTACAGCAGGAATTTTTCTCTCGAAAGTCCGCCTGTGAATCAGAGCAACGAACCGTGTTCTGGCCCCCAGCGAACTACACGATTATATATACACCTAATTCAAAAAAGGTTGACGGGGCGAACGGCGATTGGCGATTGGCGATGGGTAATATGAATTCCTTCTTATTCATTTCTAAATTACCCAAACAATGCCTCCACCGTTCAGCGGAACCTTCGAGACATCCATGTAAGGTCATCGCTTAACGATGTTTGGGTAATTTAGAATAGAATAAGAAGAAATTCGTATTATCCACAGTACCCGCAATCGCCAATCGCCGTTCAGCCCGTCAGCCTTTTTTGAATTAGGTGTATACTAGATACTGATTGGCTTTCGATGATGCTCTTTCTTACACGAACTCTCATTGGACAATTTAATACTTCCGGTTATGTTGAATTATCCAATGAGAGTTCGTGTCAGAAGGAGCATCATCGAAAGCCAATCAGCATCTAGTATATATAATTGTGTAGTTCGCTGGGGGCCAGAACACGGTTCGTTGCTCTGATTCACACACGGACTTTCGAGAGAAAAATTCCGGCTGTAACACAGGCTACCTAATCTGATAATCATATAGATATAGATAATCATATGGTTTCAAGCTCAATTTGGGGTTAATTCGCACGATCGCGAGATTCTGTTTTTGAAAGAGCTTTTTTCTCGCGTTTCTACTACCATAGGCCCTCTCCACGTACGTTTCCTATTCCATATTTTTTAGTTGATAATATTTTTCCCACATTTTTCTTACACTACCTAATCTGGTGATTTCGCACTTTCACTCACCACGAGTTTTCACCACAGAGCATATATATTAATTACTTCATAGAAAGTACGACGTTTCTTTTTAACATCAGTATAACATAAACTTTTTTTCAACTCAAATTTAAACGATTGGAAAACAGGAAGTTAAAAATAAGTACCTGAAAAAAGCAAATTTGCAGTTCAAAGCAGTCCGCCATTACAGACACTTATTCAAAACACTTTTCCTTCTTTTGCCGGAAAAGCCAATCAAGTGTTTTTCTCGTTCCTTGATTGGCATATATAGCATATATAATTTTATTTAGAAGCTTTATTACATAAAATCAACATGCGAGTTGAATGTCGAGTGCATAGTATATTTGAACGTAGTAAGGAGTGTGTCTGCATGGAGGATACACGGCCCCACAAGCTTCGAGCTTTAAAGTCGATCGTGCCTCATTTCCTAGTTTTATTGGTGCGCCTCGCATGGGACCTGTGTCCCGTTTGCACAAACCCCATTAATTGGTCTCGTTTAATAATCGCTTGTAATACGTCCTGTGCAATTTCATTTAGCTAGTCTGCTTTGTAAATGTTTTATAAATCTGCCTTGTAGGTCTAATTTTTAACTAATACGTGCCCAATAAACAAATATATTTGTCTAATTTTATTATCATCATTCTTTCTTCAAAGGTGTTCCCGCAAACTGCAACAACTACGCCTACCGTGACCGTAATTTCTGTAAAACACACAGCTATGGGTATTATTTTAAATACGATGCCGACTGCACATGTTTTATACAATGTGATCAATCGCGAAACACTTTCGTCATGCCTTGTGCCACTGGGACTCGCTGGCATCCGACAGAAAAAACTTGTGTCCATGGGTAGGTGTTTATAAATTCCTTGTTTTCATTCACCTTTTTCATATCGAGCAGGGGACTTGGTACGAGTTTGGAAAACCTAATTTGATTATGGTTCCAGAAAAAATAACACCGTCTCATGGGAGAGTAGCCAAATATAAGCTTATTGACCAAGTTTCAGAACATTTGGCTAAATAGAAAAAAAATTATGAGCATCCAAACTCTGCTACAATTACAGAGAAATGTATGGTGTCCTTCCAAAACGTCCTTCCAAACATACATTTGTATTTTCGGAAAAAAATAATTTTGTTGCAATTAATTTGCAAAAACTTCTTCAAACTTTCAATTCTTGCTAATTTGTATTTGTTCATTCATGTGAAGGGGTTCATTTTTGAATTAAATTAATTTTGAGAAACTTGGTTCCAGTCCCTTGCTCGATATGGAAAAGGGTAATTGACGTCATCAAATATTTTTCAGTCCGTTGCAGAGACATAACTTTGCAACTAAATTACAAAATTTACCACAACCGTCTTTCAATAGGGTCTACTCCTACCTCCATAATCGTTTAATTTTTGCAAAGGATGTCGATAATACATAATTTGTTAATTTATTACTCGTTTTTAATTAAATGAATTTCTTTCATCATCTTTACCACAGTAAAAAGTTATTATCATATAAATCTATTTCACAAAAAATTGTTTGGCACTTTTATGCAACAAGCATCAAGTCATGACCGAAATGAATGCTGCATGGTTTTGTGCTGGTAATGTATTGAAAAACGACTTGTTATCCACAATAAAAGTGAGCGAAAAAAATATTTCAATGTTATTAGTTCTTTAGAAGAAAAAAATCTAACTTAAATAAGTTAAGCCGCGATAATTAACGATGTCAACGGTGTACTACACTGATAATACCATATTTTATTATTTTAAACAGAACTGACTGTGACGAACCACTCCCTACCTTCCCCCCTGGACCTGGACCTAAATACCCAAGACGTAAGTTGCTTTACACGAGTTTTGAATTAGTCTTATAATTAAGGCCCGGGCAAACGGTTTCAACATTTGCTTCAACATCCGTTCGATTTTGTTGAATGGCAATGTTTAAACTCTTTTACATTGCGAATCACATAACCGTGGGCACCCACAAATATTTTAGAAATCGTTTTTTGTTCGTTGAACAACTCAGTTGACTGATGTGTAGTATGATAAACTTTTTGTAGTTAGAGTTGTTTGTTAGTTGTTCAACGAACAATAAACGATTTCTAAAACATTTCTGGGTGTCCACGGTTTTTCGATTCGCACTGTAAACTCTTTCAACATTGTTGAAACGTGTTGAATCGATGTTGAATTAATGTTGAAAGAGTTTGAAAGCGTTTCAACATTGCCGTTCAACAAAATCGAACGGATGTTGAAGCAAATGTTGAAACCATTTGCCCGGGCCTTTAGCTTCGATTATAGTAATTTGGTCAAACAGTTGATATAAATACCTGTGCTAATTTTATAGTTTGTCGATACATGGATTTGTTATTTATCAGCTATGCTGTAAATATTTTATCGTGTTTAAACAAATATTATTATTATCATGATGATTATTATTATCATTATCATTATTATTATTATTATTATTATTATTATTATTATTATTATTATTATTATTATTATTATTATTATTATTATTATTATTATTATTATTATTATTATTATTATTGACTTACGATGGATCGCGTTGATTGTAGGTAAATTAGTCAAAGAGTAGAGACAAAACCTGTGCTAATTTTATAGTTTGTTGATAAATGCATCCCTTACCTTACCATGGGCTGTGTTGATTATAGGTAAATTAGTCATCATCCTCATGACCATTATCATCATCGCCATTATCATCAACATCATATAGCATTGCTATTATCCTTGTTACAGGTAGATAGATTTATTCAAAAAACATTGCATGCAGCCCGAATACTGAATTATAATATAAAAATATAAGATATAGTAAGAATGTATAAAATAGTAAGAAATATTAATTAGAAAAATGATATCTACGTACATTTAAATTTTAGTATAGCTAAATTACTTTATGTAAGAATTACATGAATTAAAATTTATAAAGTTTAACTGGGTTCTTAACACCTTTTCTTCTTATCTTTTCAAGCTGAATGCGTTGGTAAAGGTTATGATAGTGGTAACTTCTGTCAACAAAAGGGCTATTTAGCAAACAAGTTCCACTATGAATACCCTAGAGACTGTACTTGCTTTTACCAATGTGACAAGTTTGGAAGAACATTTATTATGCCCTGTGCCAAAGGAACAGTCTTTAATGAACAGAAAGGGGTTTGTGTTTGGCCATGCCCTAAAACATGTGGAAGTAAGTGGAGAGCATGCACAGTAAAGCAACAATGTTCCCCATTCTCGTACCCAGAGAACACCTCGGTCAGTTATGGGAGAAATAAACTAGGTGCTATCTGGGTACAAGAATGGAATGTTCCATTATTGGAATACGCACCGTGTACGATGATAGCACAAATACAATGCATGGTGCTTCTGATAAAGATCTAAAATACCATAGTTATACATCAGGGCTCTTCCACGATGTTCTCTCCACACACACAACCACTAAACTCAGTATTCACAACCATCACTCCCTATCAGGGCTCTTCTGTGAGGCTAACTCCACACACACTACCAATACACTCAGTATTTACAACCATCACTACCCATCAGGACTCTTCTGTGAGGTACACTCCACACACACTACCACTAAGCTCAGTATTTACAACCAACACTCCCCATCAGGGCTCTTCTGTGAGGCTCACTCCACACACACTACCACTAAACTCAGTATTTACAACTATCACTCCCCATCAGGACTCTTCTGCAAGGTTCACTCCACACACACCACCATTACACTCAGTATTTACAACCATCACTCCCCATCAGGGCTCTTAACTTCTCTCCACACACACAAAAACACTACACTGAGTATTTACAACTATCACTCCAAATCGAGACTCATAGTGAACACTACTAACGCTGTCACTAGTAATTGCAACACATAATCAAGTGCATGCTATTGAATTTCTAGGTCGACCCTTTGGCTATCATATAACAATCAACCAGGCATACTGTCCCACTAGCCAGTACGGTCATGGTTATGGTTATGGTCATTAACTGACATGATAATAACGGTAAGAATAATACATCAGTCCCACGGATATCGTTATCATCATCACTGTCACTTATCATCACAATCATCACCATCATCATGTGATAGTTATCATCATTGTTATTATCATGGCCATTAACCAACCTCGTTCCCAGGGCCCTCTCCTTTCGCTTTAGGTTCACCCAAAAGCGAAGGGAGAGGGATCTGGGAACGAGGTTGGGCCATTATCATGTGACAGTTATCAGTCATCATTGTTATCATCGCCATTATCATGTGACAGTTATCAGTCATCATTGTTATCATCGCCATTATCATGTGATAGTTATCAGTCATCATTGTTATCATCGCCATTATCATGTGATAGTTATCAGTCATCATTGTTATCATCGCCATTATCATGTGATAGTTATCAGTCATCATTGTTATCATCGTCATTATCATGTGACAGTTATCAGTCATCATTGTTATCATCGCCATTATCATGTGATAGTTATCAGTCATCATTGTTATCATCGCCATTATCATGTGATAGTTATCAGTCATCATTGTTATCATCGCCATTATCATGTGATAGTTATCAGTCATCATTGTTATCATCGTCATTATCATGTGATAGTTATCAGTCATCATTGTTATCATCGCCATTATCATGTGACAGTTATCAGTCATCATTGTTATCATCGCCATTATCATGTGATAGTTATCAGTCATCATTGTTATCATCGCCATTATCATGTGATAGTTATCAGTCATCATTGTTATCATCGCCATTATCATGTGATAGTTATCAGTCATCATTGTTATCATCGCCATTATCATGTGATAGTTATCAGTCATCATTGTTATCATCGCCATTATCATGTGATAGTTATCAGTCATCATTGTTATCATCGCCATTATCATGTGACAGTTATCAGTCATCATTGTTATCATCGCCATTATCATGTGATAGTTATCAGTCATCATTGTTATCATCGCCATTATCATGTGATAGTTATCAGTCATCATTGTTATCATCGCCATTATCATGTGATAGTTATCAGCCATCATCATCGATTAATTCATTCAACCATCCATTCTTCCGTGCATTTGTTCGTTGAATGATTCATTAATTCATTCCTTCATCCATTCGTTTATTTGTTTTATTCGGCGTTCATTGATTGAATGATTGATTCAACCATCCATCCATCCATTCGTCCGTTCATTCGGTTGTTCATTCATCCACCCATGAGGCTCTGTTAGGTCTAGGTTTCAGGATTATGGATTATTAGGGGTTTTTAGAGCAGGGATGTGGATTATTGACCCAAAAGTTTAAGGATTATCGATTATTTTTGCAGCATTTAGGACCAATTGAGGATTTAGGATTACTCGTTTCTAATTTATTTTTGGTAAATCATTATTTACAATTTAGGATTACCGATTATTTATGAACTTGAATCCATTACCAGAAATCCAAGACATTTTACGTCCGCGATATTATGACCAGCGGTCTACTGGCAGTCCAGAATTATCCTCGAATTTCTATCGAAATAAATCAATTTATCAAAACCAAACTATTATAAGTTTGTTTAGAAGTACCAAGCGCTTCTGGTGCAGTTGATATATTTAAAATTGAAGCGCCCGCTTACGCTCGGCATAGAATAATTCGAACGAATTAGGTCACTTAGAAAATTTCAAAAGGACACAGGAAGCCCATTCTTATGAACTTTGAATTTTGAATTTCCCGCTTAAGAAGCCTTTGGATTCTTTAAACAGCGGAATTACACGTAAAATCACCAGGCTACTAAGCTGTAAACATTGCAATCGACTCGACGATCGAAACAAGCTTCTTTGCAGGATTTGTCGGTCATTTTTTATGATATTTTGGTGTAAAATGGAAATTTTTAAAACTAAAACATTATCACTTTTTACTGTTAATCTGCGTCATTGGTGTATTACTTGGAAAGACTTCTAAAAAGTATTGAAAAGCCCGTAATCTTAGGAGCATTTTAAGAAGGCGGCAAGGATAGATCCATGTAAACTATTGATGGCAGGCGATGCTGAACACAAGGTAAATTATACATTTTTCGCTGAAATACAGACTAAAGTAAAGCAATTATTTCTCAATAATATTATTCCTTCGTGCTGCACATTGAGAAAACTAAATCAAACGTAACTTGCATAAATGAATAGAACTTATACGCGAATTAAAAGATAGGAGGCGGCACCGATAGTACAATGATATTTAGCAAATATATTAGACATTTTCTTTCTGAGCCCATACATTTATCAGTAATTCTGAGCGGCCATTTTTAAATGCCACAAATCTAACTTTAGCATGCGGTGACGTCACATGTCTTCGATTTCTGGTAATGCTGGATTATGGATTATTCAGACCCCCCTAACAGGGTCTCACCCATTCACCTAGTACATTCATTCATTCATTCATAATTTTTATTTTTTCAGGATGTAATCAACAAGAATTGGCAATTTGACTGAAATCGTCCTTTTTAACGAGATAAAGACAAGCTGAAATCATTGTTTAAACTAAAGCTTTCAATTTTCATTTTACTAAATTTGAAATAATCTTCAATAGTCAATCACTCGATATTCAAGAGCGACTTGCATTTGTATAGGACACATGATCAAAACAAATATTCAAAGTGAACTCCACTTCTTATCATAAAGGACTTCTGATCTATGGTTTTATTAAGTAGAATGTTATACGTTTCGACTGCTACTGCTAGTCTTCATCAGGCGATGAGTAGACAACAATTTTGTACAACTCCATTTCCAAACGCAGACAAAATATCCCTAGCAATTAGAGAGACTAATGCTCACTGTCCCTACATTAACAATTTTTACACTGCTCCTATGTTAATTTTCGAGCTTTGCAAAATAACTTTGATGATAGTAAAACTTTTATGATGAAATTCAATTTAAGAAATTTCGATGCGGTAATATTGTCTTTCAATTACCCAAACTTTGCATTAGTTTACAATTAAGAAGATGCTGTAATTTTTTTTCCTTCACAATATTTTATCCAAACTTTGCATTAGTCTACAATGCAATATTTCAGTTGTACTTCAAAATATATTTTTACTAAAACTTTCCATTAGTTTACAATTTAGAAGATGCTGCAATATTTCAGTTTTCTTTCAAAATATATTTTTACCCAAACTTTGCAATTTATAAGTTTACAATTTAAAAGATGAGCCCCTCCCAGGGGGTGCATGTCCCCATTATCCTTTGATCTTTTTGCATTTTCTCCCTTGTTCCCCATAAAATGTTTTACCTTATGCTCCCATGATCCCAAAAACTATTGTTTTATCATATTTTTCTCCCTGAAAATAATTTGGCAGTATCCCTTGTTCCCTAAAAAAAGTGCCCGTCCCTTGATCCCCGAGGGGCTCAAAGATGCTGCAATATTTTGTCCTTTATGATCTACAGTTACCCAAACTTTGCATTAGTTTGCAATTTAAAAGATGCTACTATATTTTGTCCTTCACAACACTGATACTATTATCAAGATTTGTTTTCATTTCTGGAGTTCATTTTGATCATTTTGTTTTTGCTTTCGTGTTTAGTTTATTTGTTTAGAATATCGCTATGGTCATGTGTTTTAGTGCTCTTGATTGAGATAGAAGTTAGTTACATTTATAATTTGTAATCAAGCTGTATAAAATAAACCTGCTTTCTGGATATTAAAATAAATTCATGAAATTGTTTGCCTTTTTAATTTAGTTTCCAGTCTGACTGACTTACCGAATGGCTGAATGAATAATAAAAAATAGAAAAAAATAAATTTATGAATCTATGGATGAATGATTGAATGAATGAATGGGCTAATGAGCTTATTAAAGGATGTATGGATCTATTAATGGGTGGATGAATGATATGGGGGGTGTTACTAAACAGAGTAACGGAGTAACGAGTAACGAGTAAACCGAGTAACGAGAAACCGAGTAACATGAAAATTTTCAAGCATAGATTTTTCAAAAATTAACAATAATGTTAAAAATAGGCTAGCGAAATGAAAACGAAATGAAAATGTTATATTTTACTCGATAAAGCGAGTGAAACTCGTGTATTTTCATTAAAGATGCAATTGCAAGACGCCGACCTGCCGCGTTATGGTGCTGGTACTGACAGCTAACAAAACAAACTGACTTGGCCTACCCTCAAATTAAAACATTTCCTAGTACAATTTTTGATTAAGAATGCTCCTTTTGTGTTTATCATTTCTACTATATCAGTTTCATTCAGTATCAACAGCATATCGTAGCCAACGACGAATTAATGAATTAAAGTAAAAAAATTATTACTCGGTTTACTCGTTACTACGTAATGGATGAATAAAATGACGACTGAACGATTTTCAAATCGATTCAAAAACACACTGACACCAACACAAAATCAATTTAAAATATAAACAGCCGCCGAGCCAAAAGAAAATGTATTTTAAAAGTTAATTTATAGTAATAATTAGTATTTAATAAATAACAGAGAACTATTAAGCTAGTACATGGGTAAATAATATTTATAAGTGCAATAAGTGCAATAAGTAGAAAGAGCCAAGCCGCCTGTCTACCGAAACAACTTATAAAAATATATAGTAAAAATGCTCATCAAATATCTTTACTTTGGGCTTCCTGTGGTAAGGTAAGGCGCCAAACACAAACTGATTGTGGCCTTCTCCTTCATGTTTGTAATTCGTCGATTTGCAAACCTGGCATTTGGGCCGGTTCCATTCAAAATGCACGCTAAAAAGACTTTCAAATCTTTTGTATTCTTCGACTTGGAAACTACCGGCCTCCAAAGACCCGTGGAAATAACAGAGCTATGTTTTATAGGCGTTTCAAAAGACCAACTTTTATCATCAAGTAAACTCAAGGCACTCAACACGAAAACGGTTTCCATGCCAAGAATGCTCGATAAAATGACGATTTGTGTTCGCCCATCGCAAGAAATTGAGCCAGGAGCTCAAATGATAACGAACTTATCAAATAGCAAACTTCAAAACTCCAAAGGCTTTGATTCAGAGCTCGCTAGAAGCATAAAAAGCTATCTTCTTCGCCAACAGTCGCCATGTTGTTTAGTTGCACATGGCGGTGATCGCTACGACTTTGATATTCTCGTTACCGAGTTCTCTGAGGCGGGCTTGGAGTTTCCTTCCTCTGTTCTAGTTTCTGATTCTTGTAGCGCTTTCAGGGCCTTGCATAAAGATTTGAGAAACTCAGAAAGAAACGATGACTGGCGTGGTTTAAGTCGAGGAAGAATTTCGCATAGTTTAGGTAATCTTTTCAAACGATACACAGGCAAAGATATCGAAGGAAGCCACACTGCTGAAGGAGATACATTAGCTCTTTTGGAACTCGTGTTGTCGAAGCCAGAATTGCTAGAATATCTTGAGAAGGGAACACATATAGTTGGTAATGGAGGCCAAAATCCTGGACTAGCCGCCATTAAAGAAAGGAATGAAAGTGAAAATTGTACTCAAAACACAGAAGAGGAAGAAAAGGAAGTTTTAGATGAATACTTTAGTATTTTGGAGCAAGAAGGAGTAATGAAGAAATGAAGAGCAAAAGAAAAGACAACTTATACCACAGGAATCCCAACTTGAAACAGTCGTCTTGGGCTTCCTGTGGTTCTCTAAAATGACAATTTCAAAGATTACTTAGAGTTTTAATATTTAATTTTTGACGAAAGACAATTTTTATTGTATCACTAAGCTATAAAAATTTCTGAAATATTAAAAATTCTATTTTTTGCTTTCAATATTTTGGATTTAAAGTTTTAAAAAGTACCACAGTGTTTTGTGTCAGCGGATTTGCGTCGTATAACACTATGCAATAATGGTTTCTATAGTTACGGGAAGACATGTTTAGCTAGAATCGAGAAAGCGAGGAGAACAAGCAGAAGAAGACGCGAATTTCTACTTTTTGGCGAAGTTTTTCTCCGTTTAAAACATGTACGATAGAGCTCCAAGATCTTTAACACAGCCTTCGGTCGGGACAGCTCATGGAGTTGGACCCGGGACTTACGAAGCGCCCGAAACGATACAAAGAAGATATGGTAAGATTTTCTCACTTTATTGCATTTCAACACTGCTAAATAGTCGCTATTTTCTAACAAAATACCAACGGAACTATTTGAAGTTTATACCAAACAATACTCCAGGTATTCGTTGCGAATTTCAATTATTTACAGTGATGATTTGATTGCGTAGTATTAAGACCATAGCGAGGAAATAATTTCCTCGCAAAGGTCTTTCAAGAATGACTGTTTTTCATTGTTTTGAATGTGGATACAATACACTCAAAATCAAAATTTCTTATTTTACTCTACGAAAAATTAACGATATTATGATACGGAGACGAGTATTAAAAAATGTCAACTTTACAATTTTCATGGTTTTTGGTTTTCTGTGTTTTTAAAAAAAAAAAAAAAATTAGTCCAAAGTTCTCAATGATAATTTATATAGATGTGTGTTGGTCTAATAATTTATATGGTGTTGTATAAATGAGTTTAGGATATTCACTTTTTTTCTTGAGAGTCACCTACAGCACTTTTAAAAATAGAAATGAACAGTTTTTCTTCAAAAAAGTTGGTTATCTATTCGAAATAATCACTTTTGTATTTATACTAATACAATAATCCACCTCGGGCTCAGTGAATATCGGTGAATATTACAGTGCAACACACCTTACCATGGCCACCCAATTAAAGTTTTGTACAAGTTAACCAATCAGAAAGCAAGAATTTGAACTTAATATCAAAGACACGCCGAGTGTCAAACGGTAAACACTTTGAAATGTTCAAAGCGAAGACAAGAGTGAAGTTTATAAGTGTCTGAAAAACCTTCCAGGATGTTTAACTTTGAAAAGGTGTAGCAAACAATTTGAAAAGAAAAACTTTTGGAAGCTAAGCTAACTTGTACAAAACTTTAATAATTTGGGTGGCCACGGTAAGGCGCATTATGCTGTAACCTTGCCTCTGTCTTAGTTATTATTCGCTGATACTCACTTCGCTTTGAAGAATAATTGTTATAATAAATAGTTATATTTTGAAATATGTTTGTTATTGATTTTCAAGTAACGTTTGCTAATGTTTGTTTTAGATGGATATGCCCCTTTCTTGTCTATGACTGGCCGAGAAACTTTCTTGGATGTCAATGACAGTGTGATTGCTGCTCCTGGTCCAGGTGCATATGATCCAGGACTTGCTCAGTTCAGAATATCTGGAGGACAAAGTCTAGCCAACAAGGTGAATAAGACTCATTTATTTGTTCACATTTAAAGTTAATCATAATTGCAGGTTTTGGGGCATCTGTGTTAATTAGAAATGCACCTCTAAATTATTGAATGATGAGATACTACAAGCACTTTAATTGGCTGACTTCTGTGGTAATATATTGAGGACAGAGACGTGCTAAACAAAAAAGTTTCAAAAATACTAGAACATTAGAGCAATTTAAAACGCCTCCTTGTTTCTATATACTCTGGGAGCTGTAGAGCACTTGAGAAGTCAAAAAAAAAACATGCCTTGTGTTTCTTTATGACTACAAGTTTTCTATTTCTTTTATAAAATACATAAATAAAAAGGATACTTAATCAATTGTCTCACGATTGAGGTCATTGGAAGAAATACCGCGACGTTTCGACTGCAATCTGCTAGTCTTCATCAGGCGATGGTGTAGACTGGATGATGGTCGTCTTATGTTCTGTGATGAACAGACGAACAGTATATAAGACAGCCATCATCCAGTCTACACCATCGCCTGATGAAGACTAGCAGATTGCAGTCGAAACGTCGCGGTATTTCTACCAATGACCTCAATCGTGAGACAATTGATTAAGTATCCTTTTAATTTCACATTCCACGGTGAATAACCTATTTCCTTCTAATGCATAAATAGATCTATTTGATCAACATGCATGCTCTGTGCTCTCATAAAGCACACTCCTCAGCCAATCAGAATGCAGGATTTCTTATAGTTATTTTATAAAGTATGTTTACTAAGTCAATTGTATGTTTGTAGTCTTCTAGGTTCAGGGATAAAATAAACAAGAACCCAGGCCCCGGTACATATACTCTACAAAAGAAAAAGGACTGGATAAAGGACATCCCTCCTGCAAAACCAGAACAACCTGAGGACAAAAATGTAAGTCAATATTATATTGTTTGTTTGTAGTAATTATGTTTTAATTATATGTTCATCCTCATTGATTCTTATACAGTGTATGTTTATAGTTTAATAAACAAGGAGGAGTGTTTTATCGCCCACGTCATCTGCATGGATAACACTGCTTATCGAAAGCAGCTGCTTTACTCCGAGCCTGCAAATCCAAAACGAGGTCGAACAACGTGGACAAAATTGAAAACAATTACAGATATTGAAACAGAACAACTACAAAAGACCATGTTTAAAAGAGCTGAATTCAAGTGGATCAACATGAAATATCCACAGCCAGCCAAATTTGTAATGGGAAATAGGTGCTGAACCACTCGGTCGATCGAGGATATAAAACCACGAGGCGAAGCCAAGTGGTTTTAGACCTGATAAAACACGATCTGCGAGTTATTGAGCGCCACTTCAAAAATTCCAACCTATATTTTGTGTTTCATCTGTAAAATCAAGGATTTATGAAAGTTTTTTTCTGCACAGCTTTGATTGCAAAAAAATATGCACCCAAAAATTGCCCCTACTCCCCACAAAATAATATCTAATGGTCTGTTCCTAATTAATAACTACTTCTAAATCATTCTCCAGGTATTTAAGACTAGTAGGATAACATTCCGTCGTAAGCCAGACCCACCCTCTATCCCATCGCCTGGAAAGGCTTATGGTTATGAAGAGGCCCCAGATGGCTCACTACGACGACAGGATATCCCAAACAAGGATAAGAGTTTAGGGCCCGCATACTACAACGTTAGCCATGTGAGTATAGTGATAATGTCAGAGAATCTTTTTTTTTTATACAAGTATGCTATAATTACAGTGCTGCCTCTATTAAGCGCTCATCCATAAGCGGTCAACCTCTATTAGGTAGCCACAATAAAAAGTCCTAAATCTATTCCTATACCTATTCCATACCTCTATTCAGCGGCCACTTTGGAAAGTCCGAGGGTGACTGCTTAATATAAGTACCACAGACTGTATTTGTATGTATAGTTTAATAAACGAGCAGGAGTGTTTTATCAGAAGCCAACTGGTTTTAAACCTGATAAAACATGATATGCAAGTTTATTGAACGGCTTCAAAAACTCCAACCTATATTTTGTGTTTTTGTAAACAAAAATCAAGGATTTATGAAAGATTATTAGAGAAAATTTAGGTTAAAGTTTATGTAAATTAGGGTGAATCTATATAGATCTTCAGTTAAAACACTCGTCACAGTTATGATTTCTTTTGTCAATTTCTCATGAATTATTAATGAGTTTTTGAAGTGGAAATGCTGAATATATAAATGCTGAATAAAGTCATTATTATTATTTATTACTATTATAGATATTAATAATGTTTATTTATTGTTATGGTAGGATGATACAGTTACTACAAGCAAGTACAGAGGAACTCATTTTAGCAATAGAACATCAAGGAGAATGCAGTTCAAAGGTGAATAAAAGTCAATATAGTACAGCCATAGGGGACATTATAAACTAAGATAATTTTAGGTTGAAATGAAAAAGTTGTTGATTTAGAGTGGGCTTAGAGTGGGCTTATATTAGAGTGGCACTATTATTGAAGTGTGACCCTCAAAGTTTGATGTCTCGATCATTTGCAAACTAAGCACTTTGTCGGCCGTCAATCTAAATGCTAGAAACAAGTTTGACCAAGTGATCCTAAAATGGCGCTTGATTGGCTAATTGCCAAGTACTGTTAAATCCAATGGTAAATCTCATTCCTTGCTATAATAGCAGAGGTTATTTTTCCCACAGTGGCATGCCTGTATGGTGGAAAAAGAACTTAGTCTGTGCTAGAATAATAAGAGATTTGATAATTCATATAATGATGTTAATATACCATGTTGTAATTCCAGGTAATGCAGGGCCAGGACCAGGGGATTACGATCCTTATATAGAACCAGTTGAGGAGAACCCAATAGATCTTGTAAGTACAAAAAATCCTGTCATTTCTCTATATTAGTTGTCTTTTGTATACACCAATTTCAAAAATCATTGTGGTACTAATGAAAGCTACAATGCTAGCTAGTCCAAAGTCTGTCAGAAACTGTGTGTCTTCTGCCACTCCTCTACTTGACTGCATGTAGCTGCAATGTAATCAGTGGTAAAGATGTTTCAAAAGAAAACTCTTTAATCATGTTCTTTTTATCAATAGATTGTTAAAGAAACAAGAAGACAGCCTTTTGAATCTATGGTATGTTGGATATGTTTTTCTTGGATTTTCTAGTCTAAAAAACTGGCCCAGAATTGGTTTAAACCAGAGACCCTGATTAGGTTTCAATACAATACAATATCTTTATTTAGGGAGATGCAATAATCATTATTATTATTTTACAGTTTTCTAATTTACAACCCTAAACACAACAAATTAAACAAATTAAATATTATAAATTACATATAACTATTCAGACAAGCAGAATATTATTTGTTTGCATGTCTCACCAATTTTTTGAGTTTTACATGTACAGCTAGTCTTCATATCAGACTATGAGTAAACTAAATGATTTTTGCTTTTATGTTACCATTATAAGCACATACACCTACTTGCAATAAGTTTGTCATACAGAAATAGAACATTTGTCATAAAGAAAATAGAACATTTGTGATTTAGTACGATAGGAATTGATTTAAAGACAAAAGAAGATCACTCAAGCTGAACTCTCTCTTTTGTCTTTTAATTAATTCCTTTCGCACTAAATCACAAGTGCTCTATTTTATTTGTGACAAATGTTCTATTTTTGTATGACAACCTTACTGCAAGTAGGTGTAGATCTCAAAGTATAATAATTTGTTCAATTTTGTCAGCTTCCACGTTACCATGAAGTGATTGCTAAAACAGAGGAAAAGAAAGCTGTCCCTGGGCCTGGTAAATATGACATAAACAGTCAATTTAAGAAGACAGTATCTTCCGCCGCTGCTGTAGCACAAGAAACAGCTGCCATAACAGCTCCTTTTGGCTCTCAGGCTAAGGTACTGGTCACTTATTTCACCAGATATACATAAAATTGAAATATGGAGTCCAATTTTATGAGGATTCTTGAACCGTGAACATTTTTCCATGATGTTATTATTTTCTGAGCATTCTATTGCTTCAAAACTGCTAAAATTATGCAGTCAGTTCAAATGCACTGACAGAGTGCTGCTCATAACAAATCATGAATAATACTCGAATATTTGTGAACACTTGACATTTTTCATTGTAATTATTTTCTGAACCTTCTACTGCTTCAAAACCTCTAAACATGAAGCAGTGAGTTCAAATACCCTAAGTGTTCACAATAAATCTTATTTCTAATCTATTCACTTATGGGATGTGGGTTGAAATAAGTAACAAAAAAACTCAAAGTGTTCACAGTTCGAGTGTCCTCACTGTAATAACGATTGCTCTTGACTGGCTAGCCTCACATAATTTATCTAAGAAAACTCTATTGTATTTCAATGTGAACATGAAGCTGGCCAGTCAAGAACAATAGTTATTAAAAGTGGACACCATATTTTGATTCATTCTATATACTAGGTAATATATACAATATGAGCGGCCGATCTGTATCCGATATACAACGGCGAGTCGAAGACGAGCCGTTGTATATCGGATACAGATCGGACGCTCATATTGTATAGAACTTATGAAAGTCCAACGTTAGTTCTTTCATATTTTACTAAAATTGTCAAGATAAATGTAAATCTGGCCGAGAAAATTCAAGTTGAAACTTATGCAAATCAGGACGAAATCTGTATGAGATTTACAACCTCCGTCACGGACGTGAATTCTTTTGTCAATTGCTCATTAATTATTCATGAATTTTATAACTATAGTTACGTACTATATACAATATATAAGTGGCCGATCTGTTTGAGATATACAGTGGTGAGTCGAAGACGAGCCACTGTATATCTCATACAGATTGGACACAAATATTAGTTCTTTAATATTTTACTAAAATTGTCAAGATAAAAATAAATCTGGCTGAGAAAATTCAAGTTAAAACTTATGCAAATCAGGATGAATCTGTATCAGATTTACAACCTCCGTCACGGACGTGAATTCTTTTGTCAATTGCTCATTAATTATTCATGAATTTTATAAAGTATAATTAAAGTTTAGATAAAAATTAAACAAATTCATTTGGAAATTTTTCAGAGATTTGACAACGGAAAGCACCAGTCTCCTGCACCTGGTTCATATAATGATCCTAGGAACTCCCTGGAAGTATTGAAAAGGTAAATGAGAATAAACCATTTTATTATATGGCTACGATAGTATGCACGCTCTTATTGGCTGATTTCCGGTTTGATATTTTCCCATATCAGACTGTTACCATGACAACGGTCCAATTTTCAGACAGGGAAATTAAAAACAACTTGTGAGGTATTGCAATAAATATTTTGTTAAAGTTTTACTTTTTCATACCTTTAAAGTGTTTTTAGCCAGTTTTATTGTATTTTTATTCATTCAATAAATGAGAGATTCGGCGATAAAATATTTGCGATTTCGTACATTGCTAAGAAAAAAAAACATATAATAAACGATTTATTAACCTCGCTTGTTCGGTCTGTCCAGAAAAATATCAGACCTCGCTGCGCTCGTTACGTACTGTCAAGACCTCGGTCTGATATTTTCCCATACAGACCTCACGCTCAGTTAATAATCCTTTAATATTAATTAGAATATTCATGTTTGTCTGTAGAACCACTGGTCTCAAAAGAAGTCCATTTGGACAGACATCAGTCAGATTCCAAATGGGCAAACATCACTCCAAGCAAACCCCAGGTACATAAAATAGCCAGGATTGTTAATACACCAAGCATTACATCATTGTTGTAGCAGAAAATACAGTCCTCATTTCAAAAAGATGTTAATAATGTCACCATTATGGGTGACCAAGTGGCCTAGCAGGTCTTTCCCTACTGTTAGCTGGGTGTTCGATTCCTGGTTCAGGCAACAAGTCAAAAAATTACACTGCAAAAACGGCTGAGTAGATACAACTCAGTATATTGACTATAGTTAATCATGCATTCAGGATGACACTTTATAGTGAGTTAACCAAACTCTATAGTGAGTAAACCCAACTCTTTGGTGAGTAAAAGTGAGGTTAAACTCAATATATTGAGTATACATTGTACTCAATGGCACATCTACATTTATGTTTACTCTTAACAGGTTCCCATTTAAATCTGTACTTATGCAAATTGTGTTGATGTGTGCTAAACACACAGATCAACCAATCAGAGAAGTTCACTTCAGAAATAATATACTCTGATTGGTTGATCTGTCTGTTTAGCACACATCATCACAATTTGCATAAGTACAGATTTAAATGAGAACCTGTTTCTTATAATGAGTTGGGTTTACTCACTATAAAGTGTCATCCTGAATGCATGATCAACTCAATGTACTAAGTTGTATCTACTCAGCCGTTTTTGCAGTGTAACAAAAACAGATTCACAAAACTTGCAAAATTAATGTTTTATCCTATTATTTATAGGACCTGGAAGCTATCATATACCAGATATAACATCTGAACTGAACAGAAAGGCACAGTAAGTTTTCTAAACATGAATTAAGTGTACCAAGTTCATCCAACACACTTTCCTATCCCTGTAACTCAGCAGTACACGGAACATAGATTCCTTTGCCCATGATTTTAACTACTGGAATAATTATATGAAAAAATAGAATACTATAGCAGTGCTCTATCGGGTTACATTGTATGGAGCACTTGGGAATTTTAAGAAGACTCAGGAGTTGCTAGAAACCCATCTCTCATCTCTCAAAATGCCTGTGAGCACTATTCAAATAATAGAGTAGTTGAATCGAGGGCATTATGCTGTGATAGTTGCCTGCGGAAACTGGATGTTCAGAAAAACAAATAGTTTAAATAATACATTGGTGATAGGTGTACTAATACATTTTATTGGACTCCCCAAAGGGCTTTTCAGTCCAATTAGTGATGATTAAATTATATATAATAAAAAAATATGTTATTATATAATAAAATAATATTTAATATATATATTTTATTATTATTATTATTATTATTATTATTATTATTATTATTATTATTATTATTATTATTATTATTATTATTATTATTATTATTATTATTATTATTATTTCTTTATTTCACAGTAAAATAATCCATTTTTACAATTTTTACTGGTATAGATCTAGCTTCAGCTCGGGATCCTATTATTATTATTATTATTATTATTATTATTATTATTATTATTATTATTATTATTATTATTATTATTATTATTATTATTATTATATAATAATAGAAAACCTCATTTACAATCAAAATTTAATATTTAGTATCTAATAAAATTTAATATCTAATATTTATTATTTTAATATTTATTCTGTAATTTAAAATGTCCATGTATATGTTCTTTCTAAATATGCATATAATTCATTTTTTAGTCTTGAGAGCTCCAGGAAAGGTGTGTTTGGTACCACATCTAATAGGATAGCACATATGACCAAAAGACATGAAGATCACTTACCAGGACCTGCACATTACATGCCTAAAGAGAAAAACAAGAAAGAAATCACTGTAACATCTACCTTTAAATCAACCACAGAGAGACTGAAAACACCTACTGATATGCCTATTGTAAGTATGATGATGGTGATAGTTATAGTGACGGTGACAATGATGGTGATGATAGTGATAATGGTGATGGTGGTAAATGTTGATGTTGGTGATGATAGTGAATTGGATGATGATGGTGGTAATGGTTACCCAGATAATGATGATGTGATGATTATGATGGTGGTAGCTATAGTGACGATGATGATGGTAATTATGATGGTTATGATTGTGATGATAGTGATACTGTGGAAATCAGTAGACTAGTAATCATACCCCAAAAATTCCATACACGTGACCAATTTTTTTTGTACCATGTGATCGCTTCTGGCCAATCATTTTGCTCATGTGGTACAAAAAGACACACCCCCAAGGTCAAATTTTCAACGTACATTTAACCACTCTAGTGATTTTCATAGTAACATAACATATATTTACTGATTATTATTTTTTGTGTTAATAGGATGCCCCACCACCTGGTTCATATGAAGTCTGTCGATCACATGACACAACTCAAGGTAAAATACCAATGATTGACTGTCATACTGATGGATTGATTGATTGACTGATTGGTCAGTTGATAGATTTATTGACTCACTGACTAATTGATTGCCATTGATTGACTTATTGATTGGTTGGTTGACTTAGTTTTGGACTGACTAATTGTTTGGATTAATTCTCTGATTGATTGATTTCATTTTAGGATTGATTGGTGTTAGGATTGATTGATTAGCTGATTCATTCCTACATTCATTTGTTCATTAAATGACTGATTGACTATTACTGATTGATTGATTGATTGATTGATTGATTGATTGATTGATTGATTGACCATTATTTATTTATTGATTAACTGAATGATCGAGTGTTTACCGACTTACTAAATAAACTGATTTACTCCTTTATTCATTGACTGACTCATTAATTGATTCATTCATTGATCACCCTATATGATTGATTTAATAGCTGTCTTATCAATATGTTATCCTTGTAAAACAGGCCGAGTCCTTTATCCATATGCACAAAGAACCAATAAAAATGTCAAGAAATCAGGAGCATTCTTATCTACAGCAACAAGGTTTACAGGCACTCAAACACTACCAGACGACGAACCAGATCCAGGTACGCTAATTACAAGTTAGAAATAGCCAGGCTATACGCTAGGGGGTACTAGAATAGACCAGTCACTGATAGCATGGTGACAGGGGAGGGTCCAGCATCACGTTCACGCGCTGATAATATTTCTGATTTTCACGCATCACGTACAGTTTTTCGTCAAATTCATGAATCACAATTTTTAACTTTAATAGATTTCGCACAGGATTTTGTGATTTTCACAAATCACACCGTTTATTTTAGCCAAAGTCTGTGGTTCTTTTTATTAATTAATTAATTAATTAATTAATTAATTTAGCTTTTTCCTTCATACGAAGGTAGGGACACCACAACAGCTTACGCCAATTACGGTGGTCCCTGTAGTATGCTGAGGCCTGACTGAGGCCTGACTGTTGTGCCTTTTCGAATAGCACAACAGGATTTTTTACGTCCATTAGGGTCAGATGGGACCTCCGGCTTTTACGTCCTTAACCGAGAAGACGAGGCACTTAGAGAGTAAAGTGTCTTGCCCAAGGACACGACGCAATCGCCTGGGCCGGGAATCGAACCCATTATAAAATATATGAGATACTACGTGTACTCTGATTGGCTGTCTATCGTGTTTATATCAGAAGACAGATAAAGTCAGCTAATTGTCGTAGAAACGTTTCAGGATCAAATCAGGGAGCCCGACCCTAAAAACTGCTGCGAGGGAGACTAACAAAATATTTACATGCCGTAGAAAGTTTATTTAGAGAGCCGGAAGTGACGTATATGTTATTGTTTACTAGGTCCAGGCCACTACGAGGTCAAGGGTAAAGGTAACCAAGGAGGTCTTATGGTGACACGTGATAAACGTTTTAAACATCAAAAGAGCGAAGTGCCAGGACCAGGAGCATATGAGGTACGTTAACATCTGATGGAATCATCGACATGCAATTAAAAATGCTATTTTGATATCTTCCCCTCCATTCCTATCCACTTTCTTCTCTCTCCTCTCCTCCCCTGCTCACCCTCGCCTTCTCCCTCTCCCCTTCTCCCTCTCCCCTTCTCCCTCTCCCCTTCTCCCTCTCCCCTTCTCCCTTTCCCCTTCTCTCCCCTCCCCTTCTCCCTCTCCCCTTCTCTCCCTCCCCTTCTCTCCCCCCTTCTCTCCCCTCCCCTGCTCACCCTCCCCTTCTCCCTCTCCCCTTCTCCCTTCTCCCTTTCCCCTTTTCTCCCCTCCCCTCCCCTCCCCACACTGTATATATTTCGTCCTGTTTGGGAAACCTTGGGAGAGCTCATTCATAGCTGGATGTCATGTGTCTTTCCGTCACGCTTGTTCTAAAAGCAATCCCAAGGTGAAAATTGTTGGGCTAATGCCAGCTTCGGTGTGTGTGGCGTATGACTTTCGTCACGCTATTTCTACGTGACAAAGGCGATGAGGATAATTATGGCGCTGACGATAGTAATAATGATGATGATGATGATGATGAAGATGATTATTATAATAATATTGATGATAGTGATAATTATGATGTTCATGATAATAATGGTTTTGATAATGATGGTCTTGATGAGAACGATGTTGGTTGATTATGAGCATAACGACGATGATTATAATGATAAAGCCGATGATGACGATGGTAATAATGATGATGATAATGATAATGATAGTAGTAATAATGATGATGATAATGATAATGATAGTAGTAATAATGATGATGATGATGGTGATAGTGATGATGATAAGTTTATGATAACAATGATGATGGTGGTAGTGATGATGGTAATAATGATGATGGTGATAGTGATGATGATAAGTTTATGATAACAATGATGATGGTGGTAGTGATGATGGTAATGATGATGATGGTGATAGTGATGATGATAAGTTTATGATAATAATGACGGTGGTACTAATAAATATAACAATGATACTAATGATGGTAATAATGTTGGGGATACTAATAATGATAACAATGATGATGGTGATAGCGATGATGATGATGATGATACTAACGATGGTAATAATAATAGTAATAATGATAGTAATGATAATAATGATGGTGGTGTTTGTGATACTAGTGATAACAATGATTACAGTCAATGCATCTAAACACAACCATTCATTCCACAGCTAAGTCCTATGCAAGCCAACACTCTCCTAAGAGGAACCTTCAACGCGACACTGAACAACCCAGTTACAATAACATACGACGATATGGAACACAGAACACCGTCAAAGCAGGCTTTCCTTTTAGGCGTATAGACATCGCTACATCTAGACAAGCTCACTTGTAAATATGTAAAAAGATTGTGTATATTTTTATCGATTAGAGGTAATTTAAGCAAGGGAAAACGAACGTATTGGATCAAAAGCGTCTGGTTATTTTTCCGATAATCAACTAGCTGCGATATTCTTTCTGATGGATAAGTTTGTTTTCAACTATAGCAGCACCACCCTTAAATAATAATATAGTAATCAACAGACAGAAATAATTTTTTCTCTCTCTTTTTTTTAGAAAAAAGTAAATGAATAAATATATCATTAAACAAATATGAAATGTACGGAAATGTAAAAAATGAATAATAAAAACAAGATAACCTAATTTAGTAGAAAAGAATAGTATAGGCTAACGTTTTTGGGGATTTATGAAATGTTTTAAGGTCTCATTATTATTATTTATTTATTTTTTTTGCGTTTTTTTTTTTCTCTTACCACGCTGTTGTATGGTCTATTCTTTATGTAAATTTTCATATAAAGCGAAAACACTAAAACCATGAAATATAAACAAAACAGTTTCTATTTACTTACTATTTAGTCAGTATCACTCAACCAGAAACATGAAATACAACAGGAAACAATACCTTTTTACAGCTTTACTTAGTCTTTGATAGTCACTAAATAAGAACTACTACACAGTACTTATTTTATTGATATAGTGTTGTTGCTTTATATATTTTGGACCCACTTTGTTACTGTAATTGTTTTGTTTGCCGGTTCATTGGGTCATTTAAAGTAAATAAAAAAACGCTACTTTCGCTTTCTCAGGCTACCTGGACCACCTGTTGCAGGTCACTACAAGATGTCGTGACAGATTTCCTGTTACCCTGCGTGACACTTTTTACTTCAATTGTTTCCAATTGCAGTCCACTTGTCAACTTTAGCAACAATTGCAGTCTACACTAGTTTAAGCGCTAGTCATCGTGCATTTGTACTCCAATTGTTTCTTTAGAAACATCGACGTAGTCCACACTAGTTTAACCGCTAGTTATCGTACATTTTTACTCCAATTGCTCCTTAGAAACATCGACGCAGTCTACACTAATTTAACCGCTTGTTATCATACATTCCGGCTTACTCCAGTTCGCAGTCCACACATATTTAACCGCTATTTATTGTACATTTTGACACCAAAATGTGATCTGTATTTGCGTGCATAATAATATTAATAATATATTGTAATAGCCTCCTTTGCAGTTGTTTTTAGTGTCTTCACGCAAAGTTGCGTGACGACACTAAAAACGGCTGCGAAAGAGACCATTGTGAGTTATTGTGCTTAAAAATTCCCACCGTGCAGGCCGTGCTCTTGCTGAGAGTCGACATAAGTAGCTATGGAAACCGCACGTTTTGTTTGAAGGCAAAATAAATGAGATTGTACTCCAGTTTCTCGTTATCTAACACCGCTGTTCTATTTGACAAAAGGCGTATTTGCACAGGCTAAACCTCTATTTGCTGCAAAAAAAAAAAAAATGCACAAATCCCAAGCACGAAAAAAAGCTACCACTTAACAATATCAGTCGGCATTTTCGTCCCAACTATAATGACTCAGTTTCACGTCTTCCTACCAGAAGATTTCCGAAAATCTGGAATTCAGAAAATGGATTCAATAATCGGTAAATGTAATAACTCGGTATAAGGGAATCGAAAGAATGAAAATAGAATGAATAATGGGAATAAACAAATAAAAAATAAACGGGCGTGGAAGAGTAAAGAAATGTGATCATTTTAATTTGTCCTGCCCAAACACAAACGATGAGGTCACACCGGACACAGGAAAAATACGGAATCTCACGGAAATGGTTAAACCGGTTGATTTAAACCGGTTTAAATCCAAGGATAGTTAACATTTTCACGTGGAAAGTAACGAATTAAACAAACAAAAGGGAATTTTCACGTGATTTTCAAGCACGATTTAATCTACTCGATAAAAAAAAGCTTTTGTTTTTGAACGGGTGACGCGCACGTGAACATTCGTGACACATTCAAAGAATGCGTTACACGTGACAATAACAAGTAGAATTTTCAATAAGCTCCCTTCTGAGCGTAAATTTCTTATTTCCCATGGCATTTCCTTGCGGTTTTAACTAGAAATATGATCTTAGCTAACCGCTCGGGGATTAAAAGTCTTTCAAAGATGATTTGCATTACAAAGCGAGCTCGTGATGAACCCGTGTGATCGGCCAAAACATAAACAGAGTCAACCACTTCCGGTGATCACATGACAGCCGACTGCGTATATAAAAACTTTTCCCAAAATATCGGCATTTCTGCTTGTGTTCTTCGTAAAAGCTTTTCGTTCGCGTTAATTTGTTAATTTGAGTCGCTTTGAAAATGCTTTCTAAAGCTATTCGAGGGAGTTCTGTCCTAAAATGTGTCCGTCCCTTAGTGGCAAGTACTACAACGATACGAGGAATTGAAACGGAGAGCAGTTATCATAAAGGAGACCTCAAAATCATTGGAGGTAAGCTAGCGAAAACATTTTAAACTGTTAACTTTGCTTCGAGTTTTTGGTCTTTCTTCGAAGAATTTGCTTTCATAACAGTTCGGGTTTAGTTCGTGTTGACAAGCTCAACCCCGTTACATATTTTTTATTAAATTTTATCATCGCATCTTACTCCGACGAAGGGCTAAAGCTAGAAACGTCAGTAAAGTAAAGTTTACATTTTTTTTTACGGTGTTACAAATTTTATTATATTACCTATCGTTTATATCAAACACCGACGCAACCTATACTAGTTTACTCGCTAGTTTCCATTTTTGTTTGAGAAAATGAAACTTCACTAAAATGAGCAAGCGAAAATAATATAATTGTATCCGTTTATTAATGATTTAGAATTCATAACTCTCATTATAGAGAATTTTTCAACTTCAAATGGACAATAAAAACGGTTAAAAACAATTTTTATAATAGTTTTTCGTTCGTTTTTCAAAACATTTTTTCAGTAGAGTTTTTGCGTTCAACTCTTTTACAATTTCCAAATATTTCGATCAATTTTAACAACTATGCTTCTGAATTCAATAAAGTTACATTTGTAAAATAGAAAATTCAGTTTTTTCATGCGTGAAACTGTTTATTTCTGCGAACGTACTATTGTTGTTGACTTCAATTCTTATCATTTGTCTCGCGCGTGACATCCATCAGCGAAGCATAACCGGTCAAAACCAGTTTCAAGCACGTTTTTATTTCTAATGCGGGATAAACTGAAAGCCGGCTTTTTCACGCTTTTATATCTTTCTCTAAATACATATTTTCTTTGTTCTGAAATAATTCATATAATTAGTTATGAATATTCAGTGTCCATAGCAATTTTGAACTGTATTTTGGCGCGAATATTTATGATTAAATTTTACCAGATTCAAATGCGTAAACGAAAAGGTTACCTAAAGATCCACAAATTAGTCATTAGTTATTAAACAGTCATTAGTCTTGTACAATAGAACAATGGCCTTTGTTCAAAAACAATGGATTGAAGTACAGTAAAAAAAGCCCTCTCTTTATCGGCCAGTGCTGGACCAATAAAAAAAATGCCCGGTTTACAGGGGGCTCTAAATTATTTCGGTTTTTAGTGGAAACTTTGGGAACATTTTGGAATATAAGCTATATGCCCGCTTACAAAAAAAAAAAGTTTTATTTAGAGGGTATAATGGGGTTTTTTACAGTTATTGACGAAGAATTCACTCGCGCATGAAACACACTGCACATTTACAGTGAGAATACTCGAACCGTGAACACTTGACTTTTTTCATGTTATTATTTTCTTAACCTACTACTGTTTTAAAACCTCTTAAAATGAAGCAGTGAGTTCAAATACACTAAGTGTTCAGATAATACATCTTATTTGTAATCTATTCGCTCATGGGATGTGGGTTAAAGCGGAGCTAAAGAAAGAAACAAAAAGAAGAAAAAAACGTGTTTACGGTTCGAGTATCCTCACTGTAATGAAGCAGTTAATTATTGCTATTTTACTAGCTGGGCCGTGAAAGAAAAATTAATTTCGTTTGACTCGACTAGTTGCTGTGATAAAGAACACAAGAAAACTGACAAAAATTTAAAGGCTACTACCAACTTTTACAGTGACTATACAATTATTGAAAAATGACTATTTAGTTGTACTAGTTGATAAAGGACATAAGCCAAATGTTTTTATAGTCTACTACTAAATAATACATTGACTACAGTGATTTTCCTTCGCCGTGAAAAAAAATAGTGAATATTTAGTTTGTATTAGTTGATAAAGATCATAAGAAAACACTTAATTTAAGTTTTCTCATCAAACTTGATCGATAGGTCGTTACCTAGGAAACAATCAATGACATATGTCCTTGAGGCTTTAGTGGTGAAACAAATATCGGCCGGTGGCGGTGGGTGGTCGGGGAAAGATTGGGAGGGGGTGGGGAAGGGAGGGTTTATTATTGAAATAAAATTCGTTCTTTTTTTTTTTTGTTCCAATTAATTAATTAATTCAATTATTCAATTTATCCATTCATTCATCTTTTCATTCATTCATTTATCCATTCATCATAATAAGTTCATTCATTTATCCATTTTTCCGGAATCCATTTATTCCTTCGTTATAATTCATTCTTTTTTTTTTTTTGCTTCATTTGATCATTCATTTCTCCATCTATCTATCCATCCATTCATCCACATATTCATTGCTCCATTCATTCGTTCGTTCACTCATTTATTCATCCATTTATGCAAGCATGCATTAATTCATTTGTTCATTCATTTATCCATTCATCCATTAATTTATCTTTTCATTTATCCATTCATTAATGTATCCATTCATTCATCCATTCATTAATTTATCCATTCATTCATCCATCCATTCATTTATTCATTCATCTATTCATTCATTCATTCATGCATCCATTCATCCATCCATCCATCCATCCATCCATTCATTTATCCATTCATTCATTTATCCATCCATTCGTCCATTCCTTTCATTAACGCTGTTTGCTCTCCTAGGAAACTCTCTGCTCAACCCTCGTACAGAGTACCGTATGATCCGTCAGTACCAGGGCAAAGTGAAAGCATGTATCCTGGACTGGGCTGGTACAGTTCTTGACTGCGGTGTCTACTCGCCAGCGGTAGTCTTCATTGAGGTATGAATATGTTATGATGAAGGTGACAATGATGTCAAAGATTGTGGTTATGATGATGATGGTGGTGATTGTGATGGTGATGACCATAATGATTAATGTGCGATCATGATCATTACAGTAATGATGACGATGATGGCAGTATAGTCATTATAAAACTAAGTACTTATGTCATAAGTGTTCGCCCAAGATGACGTAATGATGATGATGATATGATATAGTGATGATGTGATAGGAATGATAATGGTGATAGTATAATAATGATGATGATAGTAATAGTGATGATAATGATGATGATGATGATGATGATGATGATCATGATGATGAAATTTATCGTAGGTGTTCGCCCAAGAAGACGTAATAATGATGATGATAGTAATGATGATGGTGATAGTGATGATAATGGTGATAGTATGATGATGATAGTACTAGTGATGATGATGATAGTAATGATGATGATAGTGATGATGATGATAGTAATGATGATGATAGTAATAGTGATGATAATGATGATGATGAAATTTATCGTAGGTGTTCGCCCAAGAAGACGTAATAATGATGTTATATAGTGATGATGATAGTAATGATAATGGTGATAGTTTAATGATGATGATGATTATAGTTATAATGATGATTATGATGATGACATCTATTAACAATAAAACTTCTTATATCGTAGGTGTTTGCCCAAGAAGGCGTTCCCATAACAATGGAAGAAGCAAGAGAACCCATGGGCGCCCACAAGAAGGTCCATATACGTAAGATCACTGAAATTGAACCAGTCCGCAAGAGATGGCACGAAAAGTTTGGCAAGTACCCTGACGAAGCGGATGTAGAGAGGATGTTCCAGAACTTTGTCCCACAACAGATTGAATGCCTTGATGAATACTCGCAGATGATCTCAGGAGCTGCAGAGACTGTTGATATAATCAGGAAAGACTTTGGTCTGAAGGTAATAATAGTAGATGTGTTTCAGTGTGCATATATAGCAAAATAGTCCTTACGTTTAAGCAAAAAACTCAGAGGAAACGAGTTGAATTTCGATCGCGAGAGAATGAGAAGAGAAGTGAGGCGAGTGGGGAGAGACGCGAAAAGTAGGTTTCGCGTCTCTCGCCTCACTCCCCGCTCGGCCGTTAATCCTCTCCTCATTCTCTCGCGGCCAGAATTTCGTTCGATCGAAATTCAACTCGTTTCCTCGGAGTTTTTGCGTAAAAGTAGGGACTGTTTTGCAGTCTACATATAATTGTACAAAATGCGTTTGTTTGTATACGGTTTGATATGAGTGTTACAATTTATTCGCAGTCAGCCGTATTACGAGAAAAAAAATAAAACAAACTGACGCTAAACGATTTAATACGAATGTTTAATGCCCACTCACATCGTAAAAGATATTGAGATGTCTGAGTGTTGCGATTTTCATGGTCCTTGAGTTCAGTCTTTCGCGCGTTGCATGCATGCTGCAAACTAGTCTCCCTCGCAGCCGTTATAAGTGTCGGGCTTCCTAACGGCTGCAAGGGAGACTAGCTGGAAACTAAAATTGAATCTTTAAAACGTTCTAGATCGGTTCGACTACAGGCTTTACCATGGCTATGGTCGACAAACTAAAGATTGCAGCAGCTAAACAAGGTTATGTCCCAGACTGCTTTGTAGCCGCTGACGAGGTGCCGCAAGCCCGACCCCACCCCTACATGGTATGGCTTAACGCTATCAGACTCGATGTGAATCCTGTTCAAGCTATTGTCAAAGTGGATGATACTGTTGATGGTGTCAGGGAGGGGACCTCTGCTGGATGCTGGAGTGTTGGACTAGCGAAAACAGTAAGTGACGGTTATGATCGATGGTGATGATGATGTTGATGGTGGTGAAACTTTGCAGGGTGCTGTAATGTATGACTAGCGAAAACTGTAAATGACGGTTATGATTGATGGTAATGGTGATGGTGGTAATGGTGATGATTGATAGTAATGGTGATGGTGGTGGTGATGCAGTGATGGGGATGATTGAGTGGTGATTGTGATCGCAATGGTAATGGTGATAGTAATGATTGATGGTAATGGTGGTGATTTTGGTGGTAATAGTAATGGTGGTAGTTAATTATGATTGATGTGCAAGTTGCTGGAGTGAAAGACTAGTGTGGTGAGCTGCGATGATGATAATCAATGTCTAGTTGATGATAATGATTGATGATCATCATTATGATAATGGTGAAGATGATGGAGTACGTTGATGATGATGTATGATGATGATGATGACGTACCATGACGACAATATATATACTCCGCTCCATATAAACTACAGTTTAACACTGATCTTTAACTAATCCAGGGTAATTACGTGGCTTTAAACGAAGAAGAAATTGCTGCGTTATCCAAGGAAGACTACGAGCGTAAAATAACTCGTTCATATGAGTTCCTCTCCAACGCTGGCGCTCACTATGTCATCGACAGCATCAACGATCTTCCACAAGTCATTGAAGACATCAACAGACGGCTGGCCAATGGAGAAAAGCCTTGAACGCAACGATAGCCTTAGCTTAAAATATTTTTGTAGATTATTGTAAAGTTTTTTTGTGTGGTACGTTAAAATGTTATAAATTCTGAGTGTGAATCAATAGAAGGCAATTTTTTTTAGAAAAGTCATGAATGCAAAACGCAATAATAGTCTTGCCTTAGTCTAGATTATTTAAAATATATTTTGTGTGTGTCGTTAAAGTGTTATAAATTCTTGTGAATGAATAGAAAACTACCTGTAGATAAGGCTTGAATACAAAACGTATTAGTAGCCTTAGCTCGAAATATTTCCTATAGATATATGTTATTAATTCTAATGAAAAAGCCCGGGTGTGCATGACCCCTCTGTTAAAATGTTATAAATTTTAATGAATCAATAGAAGGCAAAACATCTGAAGAAAAGCCTTGAAAACAAAACACAATAAAAACCTTAGTTTAAAATATTTCCTATAGATTATTTTAAAGTTAAGTGCGCCGATATTGTTATGTTATAAATTCTAGTGAAAAAGCCCGGGTGTGACGCAGGCTGTAGATTACTACCCCTTAGAGAAAAGCCTTGAACGAAATAATAGTCTTAGGCTTGAACGTGTGTGGTTAAAATGTTATTAACTGTGCATGTGTGTCGTTATACAATCCGTCGGTGGAGGTATATGAAAACTCTTTTTGCACGATAAATGGCTCTATTTCCAATGTATCAGCTAAAAGGGTCTAAAAGTTGAGCTAGACGAAGTTGACAAGTGATCATATGTGAATTGAGTTGATATATACATATGTGATGTATGAAAAATATTTAAAAAAAAAATCGATCCCGCAATACCGCAAAAATTATTAAAAAATCCCGCAGTAATACCGAAAAAAAAACTGAATTCGCACATACCGCACTGAACATTTAATTAAAATGATAAGGCATTAAACGTTTTCGTTTTTTTCATCATCCATACGTACCAAAAAAATACAAAAACAAAAACCGTTAATATCGCATACCGCAGGAGTGATACCGCTTAAAAATAGAATATATATCGCAAAACGCAGGTATCATAAATCCCGCATTACCACAAAAATGTATTCCTTATACCGCAATATCGCATTAAAAAATGGCCAATACCGCAACACCGCAATCCCCAATGTCCCCCTCAACCAGGGTAGGTAACGCGTGATTTAGGCTAAAACTAGACTCTCTAGGAGCGTGAAGTCGGGCTAGTCATAAAATCAAAACAGGAGGCTAAACATTTCTATGTTGGGCTTCCTGTGTTCGTTCCCAAAGCATCATGACAGACAGATAGATAGATATATAGATAGATACACCTATTTCAATTAACGTTGTCCATCTGGAATGGTTGATCTGAGACCGATAGGAATTGTGGGAGTTCATTAAATTTCAAATACATTGTTTTAATCACACTTGAATGGTGCTGAATTACAGATAACAATATTTCAGAAGTAAACATCAATATTCAAGTGTGATTATAATAGTGCATTTGCGGTTTAACGAGCTCCCACAATTCCTATCGGTCTCAGATCAACCATTTCCAGATGGACAACGTTCATTGAAATAGGTGTATACACCTACTTGCAAGAACGTTGTCATATAAAAAAGAACATTTGTATTTAGTGTGTTAGGAATACATTTTAAGTACTCAAGAAAGAGTTCAGCTTCAGTGATCATCTTTTGTACTTTTAATTATTCCTAACCCACTAAATACAAATGTTCTTTTTTCGTATGACAACGTTCTTGCAAGTAGGTGTATAGATACATAGATTGACTAAAAGGCAAACCTAGAGTCGGGCCCTCTAGCCCGACTAATAAGTGCGTGATTTGTGAAAATAACTTGTTATACGTGAATACTATGTTGAACGTGAATACTATGTTGAACAAATTTAAAAATTTGTACGTGACGCGTGAATATCATAAATAAATATCGATACGTGAAATGTGTTGACGACCTCCCCTTGGCCACCCTCGTGGAAAATGTTATTATCATTATTATTTATATCACAGTAGAACTGAAGGGAGGATATTCACCCGTTTGATACCAATTGAATAGACGTCACCTTAGTGTATTGAAATACCACATGTTGAGGCTATAAATACACGTATAATTTATTCATAACTCAATAGATTGCCAGTCTCACCTGACGCGTCTGTCCTACACCATTTTCTTTCATACATGAACCATGTACAATTGAATGTTATAAACATGCACTAGTTAGCCCGATTCAAAGATTACTGTAAGTCAACTTTAAGGTAAGAACGTTTGATCGGAGGAACAACATGCATTTGACAGGAGATCAGTGGAACGTTTGACCGGTGAAAGAACGTTTGATCGAAGAAACGTGAACGTGTTTGATCGAAGAAATAAATTTTAATCGGAGTAAGAACGTTTGATCGAAGAAAGGAAATTTAATCGGAGAAAGAACTATTGATCGAAGAAAGAAAATTTGATCAGAGAAAGAACGTTTGATCGGAGAACGTCCGATCGGAGATTTGAAATAGAACGTTCGATCAGATCGAAAAAGCCGGCTGACTGATCAATGAAAAATATATTTCATGCCTCTATAATGTTGTTGATTTTAACTCGCTCAATATTCGATTATTTCACGATTGCGTAGTAATTACATGAGAAAAATACGAAAATCAATATGTCACTTTTATGGGTCGATAAACTCTGATAGCAGACTGATTTAAGAAAATTATGGAACGATCATTTGTTAGCCAATCGAATAATATTTTGACAGTCAGACCACTTGGCCGAGCGTATTCACAGAGCACTGAGTACTAGTGTAATTCGATATTTCCAGATGAAATTAACATCATGTTGAACTTGATGAAATGTTCTTTGTTTCTGCTGTCTCTAGAAGGACACTGAATAAGACCTTGGATGACCTTTGATTTCATAACAGCTTCTAGAGCGAACGATCGACCGGCTTGAACGACTACTTCAGCAGAAACTCAAATACGAAGGTAAACCACTAACATTTTCATTATTTTTATCCTCACAGCTTAAACAAACAATTTCCTATCTGCCAAATTTCAAAAATCAAAGCAAAAATTATTATCCTGTGAGCTGAATGCGAAAGAATATTTATACGAAACCGACGTCAATATTTTTTCGTCGCGACGCTTCTTTTTTGAAACATCTGCGTTTTACAAGACGATGAAAAATTGATTTTAATTTCTGTACTATTAGTTTATACTGCCACCTCGCTCGAGAATGTTTCTGAAAGAGAGAATTTTATGCTCAATTACGTTGCCGAATATCGCTCTTTCGTAATTTCTTAATTTCTATAGATCAATCCACAAAAAAAATCGTCCAGTACAAGCCTTGGGGGATATATATTTTAATGTATGTATGCGTCAAAGCCTTATAAGTTATATTCACGAATAATGAGAAATTATTTATAGTATTGAAGTTTGAATTCAAAAGATTTTTGAGGTGGATCGACGAACAAATTAATATCATCCACGAAAATAATTTGGTTATATTCCAAAGGTTTATATTTAATTAATTTAAAAAAATTAATATTTTTAAAATTCGATTTCGAGGCTCTTATACTTCTGACAGCTTTATCGTGTATATTATAATATGACAAGTTTTAGACGAATTATTTATGAATTTTGTAATATAATGTTATGCAATCAAGGTAGCCAATTAGGGGGGAGCGGGAGGGGGAGGAGGTGGCATCACATTTCACGCATCGATATTTTTAGGGGGTAAAACATTTTAAGGGGGGCTTGAAGATTTCAAATAAAAATTCCCTGCAGCCCCTAAGCAAGGAAATAAACCCGTGCATGGTCAGTTCTGGAAGAAAAAAGATATCCCGCATTGGTTGTGTCAGCAAAAAACATAAACATCTCTTGGTGCACCGATTGGTGACTTCTACTAAATCATTCGCTGATAAGTGATAGAAACGATTAAAAAAATATTTTCAAGGAGAAATCCTCCAGCCCGGGTTTTTTTCAAGATCATAGGCACCTTTAAATTTAAAAATCGTAGCATGTGCTTCGGTCGTTAACTTGCAGTCGGGGTGGGGGTGAGGCAATCTCGAACCCCGAGCCTTCGTTCCTCTTGGCCAGCCGAGTAACGTAAGACTCTGGGGGACCGGAATTCTCTGCTTATGCTGATTGGCCCTTGAAAATACAATGGTCAGACCGGAAACAGACGAAGTAAAATCTGTGATTGGTCCATCATGTAAACAAATGTACATTCAAAATGTAAATTTTGCGATTACATGTAATATGACGTCAACGGTTCTTTAATACTAGATAGAATATTAAATATCGTCGTTTATGAAATATACGAGTCGCGAAGCGAAGAGATATTGTATCGCCGCTAAGTTATCATAAGTTAAGCGATGATTATCGAGTCGCGAAGCAAATTAGAATACACCAATACACACAAAATACTCCTCTGACATCCAGTTATTTACTAAAGGTCAATCGTACCACGAAAGCAAACTAATAACCGTTGGAAAACTATAAATAAATCGACGGCTAAAGTGATCTGAATTGAAGGAGATTTAGACGCGTTTTTATATCATTATATAAACCCTGATGGCCGTTAAAAAACCTTCCTAAACTTTAAATGTTTCATTAGTGAGGAAAATGTTTATATTTTGGCTTAGAAAATATTTAAAATGCTACTAGGTCAATAATATTTTGAATGTCATTAACGTACTAAGTAACACAGGATGCCCAAACCCACAGATCATTATAATATTAACTAAGCATGCGCAATAGAAACCGGAACTCCAAAATCGGAGCTGAAAATTCCGTTCCCCCAGAGTCTAATGTCGGGCGCCATAAGACCGCTGACAAAAAGCCAGACGTGACGCTGGGCTCGAGATTGGGGGTGAGGTGTATATAGCATAAGAATATCTTTATTTAACGAGAATAGCACTTAATCCAAAGATAATTTTTAATACAGTTTATGGATACAATGTATTCATTAATTACAGATATATTAGAACTAGAGTACAAACACTAAAAGTGTGCAATAGAGTGCAAACAATATAACCGTGAAACACAAAAACTAATTAGTAGAAATTTAGTAGAAATTAGTGAAAAATAGTCGAAGCGTGAATAGACTAAATTTAGTGTGCACGTGCAAACAGCCAAGTGTCCTAGCGCACAATATGCAAAAAAAATTGTTTTTAAGTCTATTCGTTTGCGCTGCAGCAAAATCAAGACACAACTAAAGCTAAAATAATCATAATACGCAAGTAAAATCACTTTTTATTCGTTTGCGCTGCAGCAAAATTAAGACACAACTAAAGCTAAAATAACTACAATGTGCAAGTAAAATCGTTTTTGACTCTTTATTGGTTTGCGCTGCGGCAAAATCAAGACACATGACACATCTAGAGCTAAAATAACCACAATACACAAGTGAAATTGTTTTCGAGTCTCTATTCCTTCGCACTGCTGCAAAATCAAGACACATGACACATCTAGAGCTAAAATAACTACAATACACAAGTGAAATTGTTTTCGAGTCTCTATTCCTTCGCACTGCTGCAAAATCAAGACACATGACACATCTAGAGCTAAAATAACCACAATACACAAGTGAAATTGTTTTCGAGTCTCTATTCCTTCGCACTGCTGCAAAATCAAGAAACATGACACATCTAGAGCTAAAATAACCACAATACACAAGTGAAATTGTTTTCGAGTCTCTATTCCTTCGCGCTGCTGCAAAATCAAAACACAAGACACATCTAAAGCTAAACTAATCACAATACACAAAGTAAAATCGTTTTCGAGTCTTCATTCCTTTGCGCTATTGCAAAATCAAGGCACACTAAAGAATAAGTGTTACTCACTCTAGTGCATGTATGTAGTTTACATTATAAATACGTACTCTGGCTGGCTTTAAACGTCAATAAACGTAACAATGACCTCCATTCTCTTCTGTAATGATCTTGAAACTATTTCCACGATCGATATTTAGGTCAAACTGCTGCATTCTAGATATTCATTCTTTAATTAGCTCCAAACAAAATCCCATGCTCGCGTGCTCGCGTGCTCGCGTTATGACGTGCGCAATTTGGCGCTAACTTTAATCGCGGTTCAGTGATTGCACATGCACACTAAATTTACTAATTACTAATTTGTACAAAATAGTAGTCTACAATATACTAATTTAGTGAAATTTAGCAAAATTTAGCAAAATTAGTTTTTGTTAATGTTTCACGGTTATAGACCTACTTTGTACTATTTACCACTAAATAGTGTTGATTAAACAATAGAGAACAAAAGAATTTGCATAATTTAGCAGTATTTAGTGGTATTTATGTTGCACACTTTTAGTGTTTGTAGAGTGCAAATAATATAACCGTGAAATAGATAGCAACAAATAGGAGATAGAGTGCAAGCAATATAACCGTGAAACAAATAGTGCTAATTAGTACTAAATAGTGCTAATTAAACAATAGAAAACAATAGAATTAATAAAAATATTAGGCAAGACATAGGAATTCAGTGAGGCATGACAGGAGCACGGGCTTTTTCTAGATCAACGACTCAGTGCGCAAAAGAATGTGTTTCTGACGTTTAATGAGTTAAAAATGAAGACACAAGACAGTAAATCAAGACGCAGACACAACTATAACTAAAATAAATACCCAATACGCAAATGAACTAGTATTTGCTAACGCTTTTATTTCTTTTGAGCTAAAAAATCAAGACACATGCAAGACGCATCTAAAACTAAAATACAAGACACAAACACAGTGAATTCAAATTAACAACACAGCACGCAAATAAAATTAGTGTTTGTTATCCATTTATTCTTTTATGATCGAAAAACCAAGACACAAGACACATCTAAAGCTAAAATCAAGACACAAACACAGTGAATTCGAATTAACAACACAACACGCAAATGAAATTGTTTGTTATCTATTTATTCTTTTATGATCGAAAAACCAAGACACAAGACACATCTAAAGCTAAAATCAAGACACAAACACAGTGAATTCGAATTAACAACACAACACGCAAATGAAATTGTTTGTTATCTATTTATTCTTTTATGATCGAAAAACCAAGACACAAGACACATCTAAAACTAAAATCAAGACACAAACACAGTGAATTAACAACACGGCACGCAAATGAAATTGTTTGCTATCCATTTAAGTGTTTCAAAAACATGTAGCTAGAAATCACGATGCAAGACACATTTATAAAAATCAAAATCAAGAAAAAAACATACCTTGCTCTCCATTTTATTGTTTCAACTTGCGCGCAGCAAATAATTTTAACTCAAGGTCGAACTCAATCAAAGCTAGAAAAAAAATGAACCAAAACAACAAGGAAAAACCTACCAAATAATGAAAAGAAACAAACTCCGTGTTTTCTCCTGAAAAATACGTCTCAAATGATGTAGTTTTTTCCACGTGTGCCCCAGTCGTCGCAAGCTAAAATGAAATGTGTCTCACCTCCGTCACATACTGCACGTGCAAGACCCGTCACGGCTCGCTTATTTCTCGACAAATCAAATTTAGGCAAGAAATAGCACATAGTTAGTAATTAGTTAGCCAGCTAACTATTTCACGGTTATATCATTTGCACTCTACTCTAATTACACTAATTATACGACAGACAATTTTTTTTTACAGCAACAAAAAGAATATATAGGACCACAAAAACAGACCTTGTGCTGTATTACTATGAATATTTATGTAAAATTACTTAATTTCTTCCACTTTTTATTATGTATATTTATTTTTATTTTTGTTCAGAGCTGCTTTTTGCTCTATTTTTTTGTATTGCCTTAGTGTATTGAAAAAAAAAATGATGGAATCGCATTTGGTTTTTCTCTCTGTTTATAAAGTATGAATTTATATAACACAATTATAAAATTAACTAATTCACCATCAACACCTAATATTATATTAGTCTTATTACTTACTGGTAATGTCAAATTCTTCTAGCCAATTTCGAATAATAATAATAATAATTTCAATACACTCCACAAAAAGATGATCAATTGTTTCTGGAAATGTAAATGCAACTATTACAATACAATACTGTACAAATATAAAAGGTAAAAGGTGAATTAATTTGATACTAGCTATACATGTCATATTGAATAAAGAAACTATCTAAACGAGTAATAGATGACTGCAAAACATTCCCTACTTTTACGCGAAAACTCCGAGAAAATAAGTTGAAGTTCAGCCTAGTGGAGTTTTGGCAGATAGACCAGATAGTGTGACATCTCTGCTCATTATGTCGCGATCGAAATTTCACTCGAAACATTTTTGCTGTCTAGACCGCTAGCGACAAGCGGACCCACGGGAGTTGGGGTGGGGAAGGTACTCGCTCTATTCAAGTATCATCTCATTCTTTCTCCGTCTCCTTCAATGTCAGTGAAACCAAAAATCACAGTTGTTTATGACGTCACTATGAATTGACTAAATAAGGACATCATACAGAGCACACGCTCTGGCGTCTCTGGCGCTGTCTCTGATGTCTCTGGCGCTGTCTCTGAATTGTGTTGAAGTTGTTTCTTTTGTAATTATTTACTAGTCCAAATAAAGACATATAATAGAGCACGCGCTCTGACGTCACAATTTTTTGTGCGCGCCAGCTTTGGGTTGAAATTGTTTCTTTTTAAATAGTTACTTGACCAAATAATGACAAATCTAATAGAGCACGTTATCAGATATCTGACGTCACAATTTTCATTGCGCGCGCCAGCTTTGTGTTGAAATTGTTTCTTTTTAAATAGTTACTTGACCAAATAATGACAAATCTAATAGAGCACGTTATCAGATATCTGACGTCACAATTTTCATTGCGCGCGCCAGCTTTGTGTTGAAATTGTTTGCTAAAATTATTTGTTCTGTCATAAGTGACCTGAACAAACAAGGTATTTGTGAATGAGAGTTCACGCGCGCTCACTGTAAACGCGCCAAATGTGTGTTGTATGGCGTCAGCGAGGATATATGTTTGATTGGGAGCTATAAAGAGGTCATTAGGTGAGCGTAGTGTTTACAAGTGTTGGTTTTGTGATGCTAATTTGCCAACCATTTTCACAAGAGATTTTTTAATTTCCTTTGTTCTAATAACAATGGTTGGTTGCATGGCAAAACCATAACAAAATACGTCACTGTACGTCCACCTATAGGTGAGCGTAGTGTTGTTTTTTTTTTTAAATATTTATTGTCTAAAGTCGCTTTCCAAAATAACCTGGAACGACTAAAATATTTTCCTCGAAAGCTTAATTAGATATAAATGTTAAGGCCGATTTGCACGATACGAGTTTGACCTACGATTGTATTGTACGATTTGCCTACAAATTGTAGTAGCTACCATTCACACGCGCAAGACTAGTCGTATACGATTCGTATACGCCATTGCTAAAATCATGAGTGATTGGACGAAATACTAGATCCAGTCCTAATATGGGACAAATCATGTCATTTTCCTACGACAAGTCGTATGGTTTTGAACCTTGGTTCAAAATCCTACTACAAGTTGTAGGTCGCGTGCGTCAGTCGTAGACAAGTCGTAGGGACATTCAACGGCACGACTTGGAGCTCATTTGAGTCGTATCCTACAAGTCGCACACGACAATCGTGCCGTGTAAATCGGACTTTAAATGTTAAACAAGAATATTTGAAAACAAAAAAACTTTTATAACCAAAAGATGGAAACAGCTATCATCTTATAACTTTTTCAGCACAATTAAACATTTTTATTTTCTGTATGTGGGAAAATCCTCGAAGCGCGTAATGCATCTCGGATGCAAGTGGGGCTTTAACATTATTTGCTGTAGTTTTCGGCTTTCCAACGGCTAGTTGTAAAATACGTTTTGGCTGCTGTCAATCATAAACATGAAAGGTGCCGTGTAATAGCTGTTATCATAGTTATATGCAAATGGTTTTGAACAATGGATTCAAGTTCAGGCTTTAATCTCGGGACAAGTAGTTTTTTTTCTCAGATGATCTTATAATATGACTGAATATGATAACAATTCAGTAAGTGATTCGTTCTTGACTAGAACAATGATTGTAAGCATCTCGATTATTCGTGATTGAATGTATGCCCATAATATCTAATCAATAACCTCCATGTTCTTGACAAGAACAATGATTGTAAGCATCTCGATTATTCGTGTTGAGATGTATGCCCATAATATCTTAACAATAACCTCCATGTTCTTGACTAGAACAATGATTGAGAGCATCTCGATTATTCGTGTTTAAATGTATGCCCATAATATCTCATCAATAACCTCAATGTTCTTGACTAGAACAATGATTCTAAGCATTTCGATTATTCGTGTTTAAATGTATGCCCATAATATCTCAACAATAACCTCCATGTTCTTGACTAGAACAATGATTCTAAGCATTTCGATTATTCGTGTTTAAATGTATGCCCATAATATCTCAACAATAACCTCCATGTTCTTGACTAGAACAATGATTGTAAGCATCTCGATTATTCGTGTTTAAATGTATGCCCATAATATCTCAACAATAACCTCCATGTTCTTGACTAGAATAATGATTGTAAGCACCTCGATTATTCGTGTTTAGATGTATGCCCATAATATCTCAACAATAACCTCCATGTTCTTGACTAGAATAATGATTGTAAGCACCTCGATTATTCGTGTTTAGATGTATGCCCATAATATCTCAACAATAACCTCCATGTTCTTGACTAGAATAATGATTCTAAGCACCTCGATTATTCGTGTTTAGATGTATGCCCATAATATCTCAACAATAACCTCCATAAAACGTACTTTACAATCTACATCTACAATCTACAATTGATATACCGAGTGACAAATACGTTTACAATCAGTAACCTCCATGTTCTTGACTAGAATAATGATCCTAACCACCTCAATTATATTCGTGTTTAGATGTGTGCCCATAATACCTCAACAATAACCTCCATGTTCTTGACGAGAATAATGATTATTAGCACCTCGATTATATTCGTGTTTAGATGTGTGCCAATAATACCTCAACAATAACTTCCATGTTCTTGACTAGAATAATGATTATAAGCACCTCAATTATTCGTGTTAGATGTGTGCCCATAATACCTCAACAATAACCTCCATGTTCTTGACGAGAATAATGATTATTAGCACCTCGATTATATTCGTGTTTAGATGTGTGCCAATAATACCTCAACAATAACCTCCATGTTCTTGACGAGAATAGTGATTATAAGCACCTCAATTATATTCGTGTTTAGATGTGTGCCCATAATACCTCAACAATAACTTCCATGTTCTTGACGAGAATAATGATTATTAGCGCTAACATCGATTATTCGTGTTTAGATGAATCGGTTTGATGCCCATAATTCCTATCCGTCTTGTAATGACTGAGAACAATTTCTGAAACATATATATTTCATTTGCCTTTCAGTAATCTTAGCACCTCGTTGCTATGGAAGCAAAGCAGCGTAAGACCGCTGACAACAACGCCAAGGCTCATACCAACGGTGCAGTAGCTAATGGGACGGGTAATGGTTCTGCCGAGAGAATTCACAACGAGAACGTGAACATCTCTGGTATCCCAGGTCTAAGTATTAACATCCTAGGGACCTTTATGCTCCTATGGCCTCCCCTGTTCGTCTGGTACTTTTGGCTGGCCTGCAACTCGTACCAGTGCTCACTCGGCTCATTAGGAAATGAATTCCTTACTCATTTCCAGGAGCGCACGGTCATGGCATTCGTATGGAGGAATATCCCGGATGTTAGTTTGAAAAGCGTATTGGTGTTCTTTAGTTGGATGGTTATTCAACTTGTCTTGTACCTAGTCCTTCCCGGTCGCCGCGCCAAGGGGAACCCAACTCCAGCTGGGAATGCCTTGCCGTATAACTGCAACGGTTTCAACGCATGGTTGGTAACTCACGCGCTCTTCCTTGTAGCTGCGAAACTTGGCTGGATTAAGATGACCATTGTATACGACCATTGGGGGTCACTGCTTATCTTAGCAAACATCTTTGGGTTTTTACTGACGTGCTTTTCCTACTTCAAGGCTATCTACTTCCCCAGCCACAAAGAAGACCGCTGCTTCAGTGGCTCGTTCTTCTATGATATGTTCATGGGAGTCGAGCTCAACCCTCGCATCGGTAACTTTGACTTCAAGTTGTTCTTCAACGGTCGACCAGGAATCGTTGCCTGGACACTTATTAACCTATCGTTCGCCGCCAAGCAGTATGAGAACCTTGGTTACGTCACTAATTCTATGGTGATACTCAATGTCCTTCAAGCCTTCTACGTCATCGACTACTTCCTCAACGAGGTCTGGTACCTAAGGACCATCGATATAGCGCATGACCACTTCGGGTTCTACCTGGCCTGGGGCGACATGGTGTGGCTCCCATTCATGTACACTCTACAAGCTGTCTACCTGGTCTATAACCCAGTCCAACTTCCACTTTGGGCGGCCGCTGGAGTACTGGTGCTTGGTTTAGCGGGGTACTTTATCTTCCGGTCTGCCAACTCTCAAAAAGATTACTTCCGATCGCAGATCAAGAAAACTGGGCAGTGTGAGATCTGGGGCAAGCCCGCTGTATATATTCCAGCGGAGTATCAAACTTCGGACGGTGTCGTGAAGCAGTCGTGGCTACTCGCGTCGGGCTGGTGGGGTATCTCGAGGCACTTCAACTACGTTGGCGATCTGATGAATTCTTTGTCGTATTGTTTAGCTTGTGGGGTTGGTCACGTGTTGCCTTTGTTTTATGTTGTGTACATGACGATCCTATTGGTTCATAGAGCCTTTCGCGATGACGTCAAATGCAAGCAGAAGTATGGAACATTCTGGAAGAGTTATTGTCAACTTGTGCCGTATAAAATCATTCCTTATGTTTTTTGAAGAAACTATTGTGTTGTAATTGGGATCAATTTGAAGGAGAGAAATATTAAAATGAAGATATTAAAGTATCTGGAACAGTTTATTATGCATTATTGAGTTGTATTTTGAATAGTAGCGCCGTATAGACTAGGCTCAGATTGGGGTTTCGTGCGCCCGCGATACTCAACGGCTGAAATCTGAGTTTACGTATAGACCACTTCCATAAATAATGGAAAATAAGATTTACAAGTACATTTAATACTGTCATATGAAAGAACCACCTGAAAAATAGGCATGTTTGCATGGAATGTTTTGATGCTCCGGCTATAATACCAATGAGGTTATGCTAGGTGAAAAAAATGTAGAGATTTATGGAATTTTCTGCTGAGGCCTTTGTTGCCTCGTTTTGGTGTTTTTCTGATTTTTCAAATTCATATAGCTTCTTGTAAATTTATCTCGTTTTTCTCAAACTTTCACAAGGTATTGTTATGGTAAATGCCTATCCTCTTCTTAAAACTTCAAATTCAAATATTATGATAATTAGTGGGGGCTATTGATAAAAGCCGTGTATGTACTTGAACAAACTTTCCCCACCATCCCTCCCCTCCCCTCACCCTCTCTCTTCAATCCCCCTCCTCTTTCCCAATCCTCAAGAGCCTCCACACAGCCTCAACATTTTATTGTTGTTTATCGGCGGTTGCTTATATTTTTTTTTACTCGTTTGCCTGCCTGTCGCTTGCATTTGCTTGATACAATAATAATCATCATCAGTGAATATATACAGCTCTTTCAAAAAAGATTGGCGAGGGTCTTATCATTGACCTTACAACGTCTATCTTTCAAATTATATTCGAAGTGTCTACAAAACCGGCAGCTAGAAATGGTCACAAATAAACCTTATAGGGAGAGGATTGGAGAAGAACAAATGGAAGCCACGCGACTCTTGGGGATTGGGGAGGAGAAGGGGAGAGAGGGGAAGGGACGTGTGGGTGGTTTTTAATGCAATGCAATATAAATGGTGCTTTCTGATTCACACTTTTTTAGTTTTGATAGACGGAGGCATGTTCTTTTATTGGACCGCGGATGTGTTGACATTCGGTGCGATTGGCTCTCTTACCAGGCGACGAATGAAAGGTGCATGTGTGTTGGAGTCAGTCAGTCAGTCAGTCAGTCAGTCAGTCAGTCAGTCAGTCAGTCAGTCAGTCAGTCAGTCAGTCAGTCAGTCAGTCAGTCAGTCAGTCAGTCAGTCAGTCAGTCAGTCAGTCAGTCAGTCAGTCTGTCTGTCTGTCTGTCTGTCTGTCTGTCTGTCTGTCTGTCTGTCTGTCTGTGTTTGTTTGTTTGTTTGTTTGTTTGTTTGTTTGTTTGTTTGTGTGTGTGTTTGTGTGTTTGTTTGTTTGTTTGTGTGTTTGTTTGTTTGTTTGTTTGTTTGTTTGTTTGTTTGTTTGTTTGTTTGTTTGTTTGTTTGTGTGTGTGTTTGTTTGTTTGTTTGTTTGTTTGTTTGTTTGTTTGTTTGTTTGTTTGTTTGTTTGTTTGTTTGTTTGTTTGTTTGTTTGTTTGTTTGTTTGTTTGTTTGTTTGTTTGTTTGTTTGTTTGTTTGTGTGTTTGTGTGTTTGTTTGTTTGTTTGTTTGTTTGTTTGTTTGTTTGTTTGTTTGTTTGTGTGTTTGTTTGTTTGTTTGTTTGTTTGTTTGTTTGTTTGTTTGTTTGTTTGTTTGTTTGTTTGTTTGTTTGTGTGTTTGTTTGTTTGTTTGTTTGTTTGTTTGTTTGTTTGTTTGTTTGTTTGTGTGTTTGTGTGTTTGTTTGTTTGTTTGTTTGTTTGTTTGTTTGTTTGTTTGTTTGTTTGTTTGTTTGTGTGTTTGTTTGTTTGTTTGTTTGTTTGTTTGTTTGTTTGTTTGTTTGTTTGTTTGTTTGTTTGTTTGTTTGTGTTGTTTGTTTGTTTGTTTGTTTGTTTGTTTGTTTGTTTGTGTGTTTGTTTGTTTGTATGTTGGTCTGTTTGTTTATATATTTTGTTGTTCGTTCGTTCGTTCGTTCGTTAACATTAATCAAGTTACGGCTATTTTTGAATTCGCCTTATAACTCGCTGTGCGGGAAGGTTGCAGCTTCGGAGAACCTAAGACACGTGGCAACTTTCTTTACAAGCTCATACATGCATCATTTCTTTTTTTAAGTTTATAGAATTCTGATCCAAGAATGTTATTCTACGCGGTAATATTTCCTTATCCGTGTCTAATTTCAAATGCACTTCTTCAATCTTCAACTTCTTCAAGTAAAATCAATTCATAAAACATAAATAGTTTGCAAATTCAAGCGTGCCAAGGCTCGTACAGAAGATGATGGATATTAATTAGGTTGGCGTCGATGCGATGTGCTCGTTAAAGTGCTATTTTTACCAAAAGTACTGGTTCAAAATAACAATTTTCCAGAAGAATAAAATACTGAAATAAAAACTGTGCATTTTATAGCGGTTTGAATATGTCCAAAAAGTGTTGTTTGGGCTTCCTGTGCATAAAAATCGGAGTGTTTTGATATGAGCTGGTGACAATATCGATGACGTAGAGTCCGGGATAGAAACTATTGAAACTTGCAAGACGCTATCCCGGCCACTACGTCATCGATATTGTCACCAGCTCATATCAATAACTCCGATTTTTTTACACAGGAACCCCAAATAACACATATTCAAACCGCTATAAAATGCACAGTTTTAAAGTAGTTTCGGACTCTTGCTACTGCGCATCCATTTCGCGCATCTCGTTCTTCATTATTTATTTGCGTTTTTTTGAAAATTTATCTAAATAATATCTTAATTTGAATCCTTATCTATAACTTAAGAAAGTGTTATGTAATTTCATGCAACTTTGGAGGTAAAATGGGACATTTTTCGTAACATGCTCAGATTTTCACTACCTGACATGGTCGCTGTTTTGTCTCAAAACAACAAATTTACAACTTTGTAAAAATGAATAGATACAATATAATTTTTACATCTTTAGTCGTAAAACTAATACAAAATAGGTTTTAGGGTTTCTGGAGATGACAAGGATAATTTGACAAGTTTCAAGAAGATGTTTAAAATACTAGAACCCAGTCCCGCGCGGACCGTTACCGTGTTTTTTGACAAAAAAAAAAAAAAATGGATTCGGTCGCTTATAACTCGCCTATTAGTACGGTGACCCCAGTTTTTTTCTTTTTATTCAAGACTGCATTTACTATTCTGACAATTTAGAATTAAAAATACAATATTCATGCTACAACTCTATACACATGTAGGGTGCGTAATTGGCGTAGAATTTTGCTTCTATGGTTCACTTATATATACCCATATTTGGAAATGATTCAATGATTTTTATGACAGGAAATGTTAGATAACCCTTAGATCTATCGTTTGATATAATCTTATGCTTTTCCTAGCAGAATACGTTCGCATTCTCTTGACTGCTTTGAATATACCTACTTGCAAATACCTACTTCAACTATATACGGTGACCCCAATATTTTTTCACGTTTTTTTACTTGCCTAACATTAATGATCTATAAATGAGAGGATTTATGAAAAAAATTATGTAAGAAATCCAAGTACCTTACTACCTTAATCGCAGAATTTTATTCTTCAGGAAAATTGATATTTAGGACCAGTACTGTTAATAGAAATAGCAAAAAGCCAGGATTTATAGCCACTATAAGCTCACTGATTCGTTCATTCTCGTGCCCAGAGCACCTCGGTCGAAAGATGACGGCGCATGCGCTCTGTTGACGGTTTCCCAGATCCTACGATCTGCCAGAAAGCTGAGTAGGGTCTGGGTACGAAAATGCTAAAGGTAATGAAACACAGCGGTCAAACGACTACGCATGCGCGAAAAAACAAGTAAAATGATTGAGCACCAACTTTGTTCCCAGGTTTAATTTTCGCACGGACTCTATTAAAAACGATGGATTGGACGACTTTCATATTTTTTTTCTCAAAATATAAACAAAACTACAACACTATAGACTCATGGTAGCTTTAAAATATAACAAAGGTTATGTACACGAAACGTCAAGCTTATATATTCAGGGAATTTCTTATAAATCGACTTCAAACACTTTTACAATCCAAAATTTAGCGCTGTGAAAATTTTGCCACGCATGCGTCGTTTGACCTCTGTGTTAGGGTATGACCTAGAACCAACACTATGACGCGCCACAACCGTCACAACCATCTCTTCGAGAAGGGAGAGTCTGGGCACGAGGTTGGTGAATATAGAAAACGCAACTAAATTTAGGGCTTCCTGTCCCGTCTCCCCAATCCCCCAGGGACAGCTATGCATGTACCGTGGTGAGATTGTCCTGTGTGGTGAGATGGTCCTATGACGTAGGCATCATTCTATAGCCAATCAAGTCATTCGATAGAATGCACAGATTCTCACAAGGAAACTGGTAACGAAAGTCCGTGGCAGTTTTGACCTGAACAAAAATTACCGCTCGGGGGGAATGAAAGGAATGATATAAGCCAAGGTAAACTCAGATACTTTTAGAATACTTTTAGAACACTCGGCCATTTCTAACACCTGAAGATCTAGTATATAATAACATTTGAGAGAACAATATAAATTGATGTTTTTTTGAGATGTAATGATGATCAAGAATCAAGACAACATAGAGCTGAGATCGAGTTCAACTTTCTTGTTTTTTTGTTTTTTTTTTCCGCTACGATCGCTGAAAATCATGTTTGGCCATCAGAATATAGCTCAGATTAAACAAAAGCGACACTGATTTTTTATGTTTAGGTTTATTTCGTCAAATTTAAGCTTTAACCATTAGTCAGCAGTGATATTTTTATCATTTCACAAAACCAAAGCGCCATCACAGCGATCCTGGCGACCATTATATGGGAACCAGGTAGGCTTTAGCAACGATTTACTATCTTTTAGGGCTTTCTTTATAGTTGTTGTTTAAAATTTCACTAGATAAGGATTATGGAAGAGTTTACAAACGGATTTGTCGATAGACATAAGGGGAAATCGTGTCGATCATACTTATTTCCATATTAACCGAAATTAACGTATATTCGTCTCTAGCCTGATTTTAAACAAATTTATTCACGTCTGACTTAATTTAGGCCTTCATAACGATGTATTTACTTTGTAACGATCATTTCTGAAGGTCTGATTTCAGACAGAAATGTCTGAATAAATTTGCTTTAGATTTTATTACATTTTAATTTATGCTGTTAATGATATAAGCGGGGATATAAGTTTAACTTAACCTGAGGGCCTGATACTCAGGTTAAGTTTAACTTAAATATAAGTTTAATCATATGTCCCTGAGAGATTAATTTACTCTGACTGATAAATCAATGTACCAATTCAATGTCTTATTTTGTTGTTCACAACACAAGCAGCTGTTTTATATCTAATGTATAAATGACAAGACAGGCAAGAGTGATTCGATAAGTTGTAACAAATGGAATTACTACCTTGCAACTTTATGGCCAATAAATCATGCTTTCTTGTTCTTTTATATATGACTTATCAAACTCCAACATTTCTTAACTGTTAATCGTAAGATATGTTATCACAGAAGAATATTATAAGACAAAAATTAACAAATCGAAATCGTATAGAGTATACATGTGATATATAGCTATAGCAGGCCAAACTACAGGCACTTCATGCAGGCCAAAAATAGAACTCAAGGGTTTTTTTTAAACATAAAGCCTCGATTTGAAACCATTGTTTGAGATTATTTCTGTCTTAATGAATCATGCTCTAGTTGAAGCGTTTCTTCATCTTGCAGAAAAAGTCATGAGAAGTAAACTGAAATCCACTAATGCAAGTTGACTTGTAATGTTGTTTTTATTACTAGGAAGTCAAATATCTTGTACGCCCATAATGTAATACAATGAAATACAAAGAAGAAGAAAAGCAGGAAGAAAACATGATATTATATAGATTTCATATGAAAGTGTGATTTTGACAAAGAAGAACTCATTAAATGAATGAATGAATGAATAAGTAAATGGAACATTTTAATTGCTGTGTGGTACAGTAAACACCCGCAGCTAAGAACCTTTATTTTTTTAAAGTCTGGCAAAAAAGGTTCTTAATTGTATAAAGGGGTAGTTGTTGGTAATTTAGGGGATATGTTAAATGCTATAAAGGGGATATGTTATTATTTCTTATTATAAGAATTATAAATAAGCTCGGTTTGGACTAACATTACATATATAACTGTGTCTTAAAAACAAAACAAATAAATGTAATCAACTTACAATTCACAACAGTAACTGTACTGTATTATATTATTAATTTTTCCAATAAAAAACTGTGTCAAGTAACTTCTGAGTTGTTTATCCTGTAACTAAAGGTTTTTTCATTCTACATAATCCACAAATAAATGATAAACAGTAAGGTGTTTAATGGTTTTTAAATTGTCTTAAAAATTTGTTGTGCTTCTTTATTCAGAAGGGAGGATCTAGGGCATAACATAGTCTTGTAAAATACCACAGTACTTTGAGTGCAACACAGAATATGACTCAAGGCATATATATAGCCACAGTTAATCAGTTGACTCAAAATATGGTCTATTCACAAAGGGGTTTAGTGCAATTTAATAATCAAAAAGACATCATGTCAGAGACTGAAATATACTACTGAACCCTCAAATATTTGCTTTTTTGTGATATTCCACCAAAATACATCTGAAATCAGTTATAGAGGTATCTACTTGATGGTACTGACCTGCTGATACAGAAAATCAACTGTTTTGTCATTTGCCCCGCCCGGCACCTGTTATAGTCAAAAAGCTGTCACTGACGCCATCGGTAAGGGCTCTGGCTCTTTTCAACTGAATTCTGGTCACAGAATTTATTTATTCAAAATAGTTATTGAGAATTTAGTGCCTTGAATGCAATCAAAATGGGAAAAATGATAATGGGAATGGAAATCTTCAAGTGAAATGGAACTAAATCCACCAGTGGCCTTTTGCTTCATTGATAGGTCTACTAAAATAAGCCTTTTGACATTTTCAGTTGACATACAGAAGCTGAAAACTGGAAATACTTTTCAGTACAAAATTATGAAAAAGAGGTATTTTGAGTTTAAATTATTAAATGAGCCCCAAAATTGCTTTTTGTCATATTTCATCAGAAATACACCTGGAATTGGTTATAGAGGTGTTTTCTGTATAGTACTGACCTGCTGATACAGAAAATCAACTCTGTTTGGTCATTTGCCCCGCCCAACACCTGTTATAGTCAAAAAGCTGTCACTGACGCCATCGGTAAAGATGCAATTGTATGATGTAAAAATGATATTTTTTGAAAGCTCTGGCTCTGTACAACTGAATTCTGGTCACAGAATTTATTTATACAAAATAGTTATTGAGAATTTAGTGCCTTGAATGCAATCAAAATGGGAAAAATGATAATGGGAATGGAAATTTTCAAGTGAAATGGAACTAAATCCACCAGTGGCCTTTTGCTTCATTGATAGGTCTACTAAAATAAGCCTTTTGACATTTTCAGTTGACATACAGAAGCTGAAAACTGGAAATACTTTTCAGTACAAAATTATGAAAAAGAGGTATTTTGAGTTTAAATTATTAAATGAGCCCCAAAATTGCTTTTTGTCATATTTCATCAGAAATACACCTGGAATTGGTTATAGAGGTGTTTTCTGTATAGTACTGACCTGCTGATACAGAAAATCAAGTCTGTTTGGTCATTTGCCCTGCCCGACACCTGTTATAGTCAAAAAGCTGTCACTGACGCCATCGGTAAAGATGCAATTGTATGATGTAAAAATGATATTTTTTGAAAGCTCTGGCTCTGTACAACTGAATTCTGGTCACAGAATTTATTTATTCAAAATAGTTATTGAGAATTTAGTGCCTTGAATGCAATCAAAATGGGAAAAATGATAATGGGAATGGAAATTTTCAAGTGAAATGGAACTAAATCCACCAGTGGCCTTTTGCTTCATTGATAGGTCTACTAAAATAAGCCTTTTGACATTTTCAGTTGACATACAGAAGCTGAAAACTGGAAATACTTTTCAGTACAAAATTATGAAAAAGAGGTATTTTGAGTTTAAATTATTAAATGAGCCCCAAAATTGCTTTTTGTCATATTTCATCAGAAATACACCTGGAATTGGTTATAGAGGTGTTTTCTGTATAGTACTGACCTGCTGATACAGAAAATCAAGTCTGTTTGGTCATTTGCCCTGCCCGACACCTGTTATAGTCAAAAAGCTGTCACTGACGCCATCGGTAAAGATGCAATTGTATGATGTAAAAATGATATTTTTTGAAAGCTCTGGCTCTGTACAACTGAATTCTGGTCACAGAATTTATTTATTCAAAATAGTTATTGAGAATTTAGTGCCTTGAATGCAATCAAAATGGGAAAAATGATAATGGGAATGGAAATCTTCAAGTGAAATGGAACTAAATCCACCAGTGGCCTTTTGCTTCATTGATAGGTCTACTAAAATAAGCCTTTTGACATTTTCAGTTGACATACAGAAGCTGAAAACTGGAAATACTTTTCAGTACAAAATTATGAAAAAGAGGTATTTTGAGTTTAAATTATTAAATGAGCCCCAAAATTGCTTTTTGTCATATTTCATCAGAAATACACCTGGAATTGGTTATAGAGGTGTTTTCTGTATAGTACTGACCTGCTGATACAGAAAATCAAGTCTGTTTGGTCATTTGCCCTGCCCGACACCTGTTATAGTCAAAAAGCTGTCACTGACGCCATCGGTAAAGATGCAATTGTATGATGTAAAAATGATATTTTTTGAAAGCTCTGGCTCTGTACAACTGAATTCTGGTCACAGAATTTATTTATTCAAAATAGTTATTGAGAATTTAGTGCCTTGAATGCAATCAAAATGGGAAAAATGATAATGGGAATGGAAATCTTCAAGTGAAATGGAACTAAATCCACCAGTGGCCTTTTGCTTCATTGATAGGTCTACTAAAATAAGCCTTTTGACATTTTCAGTTGACATACAGAAGCTGAAAACTGGAAATACTTTTGAGCACAAAATTATGAAAAAGAGGTATTTTGAGTTTAAATTACTAAATGAGCCCCAAAATTGCTTTTTGTCATATTTCATCAGAAATACACCTGGAATTGGTTACAGAGGTGTTTTCTGTATAGTACTGACCTGCCGATACAGAAAATCAACTCTGTTTGGTCACAATCGGACGATAGTCCTTCGGAGTAAAAGAGAGAATATAGGAGTGGAAGTGTGAGTTTATATACTTTAAGGTAGGAATTAATTAAATAGATAGCAAATGAGAGCAAGGTAACAAGAAACAAATAATAATGACAATTAGAAAACAACAGAATAGATTAATTAAAAGCGAAGCGTTTACTTCTACGTACGAAGGACTAGCATCCGCAACGTCAGTAAGTTACCATTTCAAACCTTAGCTAGTACTAATAATTTCAAACACTAGGGCTGGGATTAACTTTTAATTGAACTTATATGCCATTTTACTAAAACTGGTATCATCTGAAAGCTCTAGTTATGGCATACACAAATATGATCTCGGTTTGTCAAACGACCATGCCCATCGCGTGATATGAGGCCATTTCTGTCAATCAACTCATTTTTCAAATTGCTCTGATCCTCATGAAATTGTTATTTTTTAGAAGCTGACAGCTATATTTATTTTTTTTGGAAACACATATCACATCGATTTTCTAAATAGTGTAAAAGTTACACAAGTTTTGCTGTATAACTTTACTAGGGCGGACCGGGTCGGGGCTTAATTGCCAATCACATTTTCTCATCCATCTCATTGATATCTTTCAAATTATACCACTTGTTGTAAATTCAAAGAATTATTTCGAAAAGTGAGTTTTTCAGTGAAACTGTTTTCAAATTCCAGCTAGCTATTAATAAGAAATTTATAGGGTACAAAGCGTTAGGTTAGAATTAACTCTTTAAGATTGAACCATGAATTGCGGATGCGTTCGGCGGTACGAGTGAAAAACATATTCATGAGAAAAATATCATATGTTCTTGGACCTTGTGGACTTCAAAGCTGAAACCGTGGGATTAATTCAATTCCCACTGAGGGCATGTGATATTTTTCTAATGTATCTGTATCTTAATTGAACTTATTCCATTAGATCATAAGTGAAAACAGCATAGCTCATAATATTTATGTATTCAAATTTTCAATACTATTCCACTAGTGACGTAATGGTATATAAGGATTACATATGTTGAATAGATAAATAGTTTTATTCAAAAAACACTGCAGCCGAAGGCTGAATTACCATAATATAATATATAATTTGAAAATCAATTAAAGTAAGAAATAATAATTAGAAAAATGACATCTATGTACATTAAACTGATGTTAGTATAGCTAAATAACTTTGTGTAAGAATTACATCATTGCATTAAAATTTATAAACTTTAACTGAGTTTTTTGTGGAAGTCGAAGTGTTGCATGGCGAATGTTCGCGTGCTCTTCTGAAATTATAAGGGCACGCGAATGTTTTTGGCTGAAAAGTTTGTTCAGTTAGTTTATGTCCAGGTTTATAAAATTTTTATAATAGTTTATAATTTATAAAGTTATAGTTTATAATATCATTGAGTTTTGTTGTTAATTTGTAGGGAATTCATTTTGTCAAGAAAATTTGCGCATGTATCATGGGCAAAAATGACCAAGTTCTTGGATTAGTGTGTTTGTTTTGAAAGTTTCAATTGTCAGGCAAAAAATGATTTGTTTATAAATTAAAGCCACCTGCATCTAATTAACTTCTGCCCATTTGCAAATTAAAAAAAATATTATTTCTACAAGTATTATCAGCCAGCGTACATTATAAGCAGTCATGACATCAGGTGTTACAAATTTGATTATATTACTTACAGTTTTAGTCCAAGACATGATCACTTCATCCTGACGCGAGGACTGTTATAGGGACAGACCTGCTATTAAAACGTGGATCTTTTAATTTTTTGACCTGAGTCATTCTGTAATATATTCTCAAACCCTCAATTTTCACATAGCACCCTGCCTTAAATTTCGATGCCGACAATACATCCCATCAAACACGAAATGAGCAAATAGTCTTTAATCTAATATAAAATATAGTATATGCTCCGTTTTATATTCCTTGATGTTGATAGCAATTTTTTATATTCAAAAAGAATAATTATAAGGAATTTTCAAAAAATGTTGTTTTTCAGTCCCATACATTTCTTAGTACTAGCTAGGGGTTGTAAACCAACTTTACTGGACTATGAATGAACTGAAAACAAGTGATATCATTTAAAAGATATCAATGAAACGGATGGGAAAATGTGATTGAAACTGATTGTGATTGTCAGAAACCCCACTCTAGTAAAGCTATGACGTCATCAATCCTTTGTCTGGTTCAGCGAAACTCCTGTAATTTTAAAGCTATTTGGGAAATCAAAGTTATATGTGTATCAATAAATAGATATAGCTGTCAGCTTTTAAAAAATACCAATTTCATGAGGATCAGAGCAATTTGAAAAATGAGTTGATTGACAGAAATGGCTTCATATCACGCGACGGGCGTGGTCATTCGACAAACCGAGACCATATTTGTGAATGCCATAACTAGAGCTTTCAGATGATAACAGTTTTTAGTAAAATGGTATAAGTTCAATTAAGACTTAACCCTAACCCTAGGGATAGAGTTTGAAAGCAAGCTTTACTAAAATACACATGCACTTTTCAAAATAGTTTGTGGTATCAAGTGGTATAATTTAAAAGATATATAAAAGATGAAATGCAAAAAATGACTGACAATGTCATTGACCACGCCCTAACAAAGTAATGATATATTAAATTCAAAAACAGCAAATTTCAATACCATAGTTATAAAATATTATCATCATTAATTTTCATTGTAGCTATAATCAAGGTTTTTATTATAACTAAGAATGCAGTAATAAAATATTTTATAACTTTCTTGTTCTTTTTATGCTGTTGCTATAAGACAGAATAACCAACACAGAACCTTGTCCATATTCCTGTTGGAATTGAACCAACTTCCCAGAAAATGGGAATGCCATTGGAATATTTTCTGGACAAGTGAACAAGTCAGTTGAACTGCCAATTTAAATGACTTGATATATGTAGTATTTGTGTCTGCAATGTAAAGATTTTTGAATCATTTAAAAACTTTGAAGACTTATTAGTTTGGATAAACAGTTTAAAAAATATGTACAATGTATTTGGAAAAGACAAAATTATCTTTAGTTAGTGAGTAAATTCCAATCTCTAGGGACAACCATATATTTAGTGAAGCTAACAGCTCTCATGGAGTACTAATCAACCCGGTACTACTATAATTAGTATGTTCATTATTATTATTTTTTTCATTTCATATAGTTGCATTTTTTCATTTCTATTACTAATAGGTAATTATTTCTAGTTCAATTTCAAATCAATTTACACAAGTTTATTTTCCAAAGAGTATGTAATAGGCCTTTTGCACCAACAGGTCACGTGACCCTTGCCCACCAGAGCATATATTCCATACAAATCCTTATAAAATATTGAATTTTAAATTAAATGTAATTTCCCTCGTGTTACAATTTATGAGCTGATATTTGACCTTCTTACTAATGTTGAGGTGCTCTTTTCATTTCTGATGTTCATTTTGACACAGCTGTTCAAATTTAAAGGGGTGGGGTCACGTGACCTGTTGTTGCAAAAGGCCTATTGAGCATGGCGTAAGATGTTTGGCATTCTATTGGTTTCTAAAAGACATGTTTTTCCCCTATATATGTTAAATGGGTAATAATTGTATAGTTCCTAATGAAATGAAGGAGTTATTGCTTAATTTGAAAACACCAATGTTTTAATCCTTTATTTAATTTTACTCACAAGCTAAATATTAAGGTAGCTAGAAGTCACAGAAAGCACACGTGAGCAAAATAATGGAAATACAAAAAGAAAAAAGAAAATATTTAAAAGGAGTCAGCTAGAGTGCTTTAATTTACAGCAACAAGTCTAGTTTGTGCTAGCATAAGCTAGCAAATTATTGCACTGAACAAATAGGCGTGACAAATTGCTAGTTTAAACTTTGCAATGTTATCCCTGTCGTTGTTGTCTAGAGCATTCCAACTGTTTTTCCCTTCTTTGTATTCTAAAAATTTCAGCATAAAATTTGACTTTGGAAGAGGTAGATGTAGACAATATTTACTCCTTAAATTGTATTTATCAGCATATCTTGTATAAAGTTGAGTTAGAGAAGTTGGAACAAGTACATTGTACATTAGACAAAGAGTATAGTAGGTTGCACTTTTGAAAAGCTTCCATTTGACTAATGTGTAGACATTGTCAGATGGAGTATTCCAATCAAGTTGGTAGATTACTTTAGCAGCACTTACATAGATTCGTTCCAAGCTGTCCAAAAGGGTCTTTCCACAAGATCTCCAGATGAGCATGCCCTACAAGCTTGACAGACTGAAGAATGATTTTTCAGTAAAAATCAGCTTTAACTGCTGTTAGTAGGTAAAAAGTAATTTAAGGACTTTAATAGATTGAGTTTCTGTGAAAATGATATGATGTCTTTTTTTCTTTGCTAATGCAATTTTCAAATCCTTTTCTCATTCTCTGATTGGCTGCATGGGACCCTAATAAGTTCTCAAATCTCATTGGTTATATTTCAAATGTGAAAAGTGGGTATGCGATGCTGATAGGACATTTCACTTTTTTCAAATGTGAAAATATAGCATACTAAATAGACAATAATACATGGCATGCATAGTTATGGGATTCATCTTCAACTGTTTGATTTTGAACAATCAAAATACATTCCATATCTCAAGCATCCATGCATTATTCTGGTTAATAGCTAAACCAACATTATTTTATCTAAAAACCAATATTTCCATATGCATGTATTTTTGTGGCTACTGCATTCTGGGAATGCGTAGCCACTATGTCATCGAGTCGTGTAAGGTTGTAAGCAGAGTAAGGCTGTAAGAAATCGGTATATACTTCATTGCTGAATGTCCATGTAGTCATTTTATTCGTTTTGTCAACTATAAGTGATTGATATGAGACCACACGAAGTATATACCCGTAACTCCACACGAAGCCTCCTTCGAAGCCAATCAATATCTATTCGATTAACTTTGTAACCAATAGTCATCGACTAGCTCGCATTCATTCTTTCGATTCCTTCACGAAGGAAAACAAATGTCAATCGATAATACCTCATGTTTGTAATTGATCGTGATCTCTGGAACCTTTGACGAAGTTGTGGGACTTCAAGATCACAAGTTTCTTCGATTTTCGGTAAGTAAAGTTTATTTTTCGAAAAATCATTCAAACTTAAAAATTATTTATCACAGCTTTCGTAATTGAATAAAATGAAAGGTTTTTCATGTTTTATTTAGCTTTTAGGCCGATATTTATGAGTCAGCAAAATCGCTGGCTCAGTATTTTCGATGAATCAGCTCCGTTTGCAGATCCCAAACAACAAAAACCGAACTGAAAACCTCGTTAGGGAATACATGAGCCTCTCATGAGGATGAATGAGCCTCTTTGTAGGAAAACTGAGTCACATTGTGGAATAAATCAGCCCCATTCAGTGGGATATTAATTCAACCTCGAAGGATATTCAAGAAATCCTCAAGTTGTATATATTATACAAGGGAAATGAAAGACCTGTATTACAGGTTCTATACTACCTTTCATCTACCAAACAACAATGGAAGCTGTGATAAGTAAATTTGAGCATTCTTATGACATAATATAATATAGATAATTCTAATGACAATTTATGTCATAATCAAACATACAAAAAGTGATCTGTTGGAAATAATGCTGCACAAGATTATGTGAACATTGAAGAGAGAGAAAATTAGGCAAAAATAAAAAAAAAAATCCTTAGAAAGTCAACACCTAGATTATCTATCTATCTAGTAAACAACAACCATTATTGTTATTGATATAGAGCTAACATTCTAGACTAAAAAAAATGAATACTTTTTCAAACTGCTGTATAAAATTGAAAACTACAACCCTATAAACTACATATCTGCCAAAAAATAGGTGGAAAATAATTTTGTTTGTGCACAATTATATTCAAAACCAACAAGACAATGAACAGCAACAAAAAGCTAACAGCTTCACCTAGAGTTTTCATGTTTCCCCAAATCATATTCAACCCAAATTCAATAAGCAAATAATTCATTGACTATATATCACTATTAAAGGACTAACTTTTCAAAATTCAAAACTTCAACTATTTATTTCTATTTGCTTCATCTTTTGTAAACGGAAATGTTGATTAATTTATTATTTTTTCTTTTTTATTCATCAGGTCTATGTAAACACCGTCAAGTTCATGTCTTGACTTTTGTAATTTAGTGGGAAAGGAATTAATTAAAAGACTTGATCTATCTCTCTTGTATTTGTTTAACTCTATTACATAAAAAAGCAGTCGAATAAACATTACGGTTCTTGAAAACTTTTTCAATACAATTCCCTCATATGATTGCACTATTCTTGCTTCTGCTCCAAAGACTAATTCCATTTGTTCCAACAAATTGCACTGCACTGTCAATATATGTAATCTGTGTGCGACTGTAGAACCACCATAGCATACTGGTCACATCATTTCTAGCATAATATTTACATTTCCAAAATACCAATAATTTAATATTATGCACTGCACATTCGCTCATTGGACGTCTCTTTACAAAATATTCCGATGGAAGGGCTATATACTACACTAATTATATTTTACTTTTGCCTTCGATTTCTATTCACACTATTCAGTAGCCACATGCGCTCATTGAGCGTCTATTTTTATGTGTGTTGGGACACAATATTTCTCAGTGGCAGAAATCCCTACACTCCACTGCTATTCTTTTATTATATAATAGTAAAAACATTACTGTGATATTTGCCCTTCTAATATGTACCCCATCCACACCAAAACCTGTTTAGTTAAACTGAGGTTTTATTAAACAAAATGTTTAGAGACTAGAAAGCTTCTATATAATTATTTTATCACTAATCTGTTCAGTACAATATGAAGGATAGCTAGTTTATATGATTGTATTATTTCATTTAACTACTTTTTTTTTCATATTGTATATATTATTTAAAAAACTCATTAATAATTCATGACCATTTTGTCCAATCTGATGCTCCTCTCTGGTCACAAGGAAAGCATTGTATATTGCATAATCTACGGCTGAAACGCGGAGGGATTTGAATGCGGCCCAGGGGAATGATGATGTACAATAGAAGAACAATGGAATGCAAATTAACATGAAGCATTATATAATGGCACGTGTGTCATTATATAATCCTTCATGTCCATAATTCAGATATTACCCTTCCCCCCATCCCCCATCTCTACTGACGAGTGAACATCAGACTTAGAAATAATTTACTTTTAGATTTTTGGTGAAAAAAAGTATTTGATCATCATGAGTGCCAATGCCAGGATTCGAACCGAGATCTTCTGCTTGGTTGTATCCGAGCTTTAAGCCATTATGCCACTGAGGCAATCAATGAAAAGTTTGCAACGAAATGTCATCAAGTTCATTAGCATTCAAGTTGGTTAGCATTCCTCTATTATTAGTGTAGATCAATTCCCAAATGCAAACAACCTTCCGTTTTCTTTTGTTTCATCAATATTGGACAAAATGGTCATGAATTACTAATGAGTTTTTTAAGCCGTTCAATAAACTCACAGAACGTGTTTCGCTCTCGGGATTTTAAACCTGATAAAACACTCCTGCACGTTTATTAAACTATACATACAGCACAGAAAGCAAGTTTTCTATTTCTTTTATAAAATACAAATTGATCAACTGCTTTGTGCTCTCATAATGCACCCGCCTCAACCAATCAAAATATGTGATTTCAAATAGTTATTTTATAATAGGTGGTATAGTTCTTCCCTTATACAATGTTTTCCCGGACATAATGTGAATATCCCACTCGTCACTTGTATTTTCTTTGCATTAACACTAGCCTAAAGGCTTGTATGCACTAGAAAATACAAGTGACTTGCAGGATATTCCATGGTATGCCACTCAAAACCACTGTATAACTATTATGGTCACTAAGTATATATTATATAATATATATACAAGTTAAGCTATATACTAATATGAGACAGTTCAATGTATATTAATGTTTTATTATTCATTGTTGATGTTGATGTTGATTTTGATATATTGAATAATTCAGTTAATTCATCTTTGTCAGCAAAATTTTGTTCTGAATTAAGTCATTAGTTAAATCAGAAACTTTTAGATTTTTCAAATTTACATTTAAGATCTATTTCTGGTGCATGTATAAAAAGTATAATGTCCGCAGCGTAATATCCGCAACGCATTTTCAAGAGGATTAAAACTTTTTCTTTGGGATCTTTTTTAGGTAAATAACAATAATAATAATCTGTTTATATATTTCATCATATTATAGCTAAAGTAACGATCCACGTAAGAATGATAGCAGGAATGGCAAGGAATGTGCAAAGGTGATAATTGTAGTATTGTTTAAACTGGTCGTCTGATTGGTTGAAACATGAAAAATTGCCATAACTTTGTGGATAATCAAATCAACTTATTTCTTATTAATGCAATAATTTCCTTATAAAAATAGTTCTAATAAGGTTAAATTATAGAGAAATTCTATGTGGGGAACAATGCAAATTGCCTTCCTTTCCTTTCTTTTGTCTCTGACTATGATTGGTTTAAAACTTTTAACTCAACCTATATAAAACTTTGCAGAAACGAGTAAACACAAATTGTTCTTCCAAAACGTGCTGTGTAATGTCAATACATCCCTTTAGAAAAAATCTCACAATTTGGATGTAGGGAAAGTGAAATGCCGCAGAACAAAAGGAAGTGCTATTGTTTTATAAGGATCATTACTTAAATGCTAAATTACATGATTAGTCAGCATACTTACTACACATATAAATTGGATTGATAATAGAATTCACACTAATAGCATTGTATGGGCAAGTTACTGATATCTGTAGGTTACAAATTTATTTAATCGTCCAGTTTTTCCTAAACATTTGTCCTGTTTGGTAACTCCAGATCTTAAGGAGTATCCGTGGTCGACAGTAGTAACTTTTGGTAGAAGATTATTCATGAAGCTAGTGTCTTTTAAGTTATGAATAAAGTCACTACCAATTTTTTCCCTCCTAAATATTCACTGTGGGGATCGACATCCCACATCGCTGTAAAGCTTGATCGTATGACAATAGTGGAAATATGATGTTAAACGCTCTCTTTTGGACATTTTCGATGAATATTTCTAGATATCCAGGTAGAATGTAGCTAAAACATTATTCATACAATTCTAAAAAAGGATCATAAATACCATTCTAAAAAAATTACACGGTTTGTTGGAAAATAAAAAAAATTGTCTATTTGTGGCACTCAATATATGTAATATGTCCGCAATAAAATGTAATGCTGTATAATGTACGAGTCAAATCCAAAGGTGCCCATCCCCCCCCCCGGGCAAACCCCGGGCATTTGACAAGACTTGGGTTCCGTATAGTGGGGAATTTGACGCCGATTAGCTACTTGAACGGGCGGGCATTTGACGAGTGTCGGCCATCTTTAAAAATACCCAGAAAGCATTGGAGTCCTAACCACAGGTAGCCCATGATCAGGCAAAAGTCACACGGGAACGGAAACGAAAAGCAAAGAATTGATAGATAGTTTTTCCTTGTTATACACCTATCTCAAAAAACGTCAGAAAGAATTGGCGATTGACGAACAGCGATTGCAAAGGAGCTCTGGGTACTGTTCTTTCACAAGTAAAATTAAATTGACGAAGTATAAATGCTTGTCTTTGTGTTTTAGAGTCGAAAAGTGCAAAGAAAATCCAAGTTCTTTCAGTTTTTAAGATAGATTTGTGAATTATATCGAGATCCATCTTTCGGTCGTGCAATCACCAATCAAAAATTGCCAATAACCATTCTCTTCTTCAACGTTTTTTGAAATTTCCCTTCATATTTGATTGTACAAGTTTTGTCTACCATGTTCATGAGACGTCATGTAGTAGAAGGAAGTTTAAGTATTTTCTTTTCTACTTAAAGTAAAATTTGAGTTTATCACTGACTCGAGCTCGAGGGGCGGGCATTTGACCATTCTGTTGTTTCAATAGTGGGGCATTTGACTGTTCAGTTTGCCCAGATGGTGGGGAATTTGACCAATTTTTTTTCAAAAAGTCAAATGCCCGGGGGTTTGCCCGGGGGGGGGATGGGCACCTTTGGATTTGACTCGTACATAATTCATAGGAGAGCTGGAGTTGAAAAAGAATTTAAATGCTATACAGTTATAAAAAACCTGCATATAAGAACCAGTGGATTATAATTAAGAACTACCTGGCTAAAATTTGCTTTTTAAGCACCAGTCCTGTTAAAAATAGAACCACTTTAGCCTAAAAAAATTTGACTGGTTCTTATATAAAAAGGTTTGAAAAAATATAAGTTGAGTCTGAAGATGACCAAATTTAAAATCATGCAATACAAGAAAAATGTTTTACAAATGTATGATCAGTTAGTTCTCAATGAGAATACATTAATTCATCATTCAGATGCTTCTACATAACAATTTATATAACATAAAAAACACTATATAAGGGAAATTGTTTTTCCTTTGTAAATAAGAACCAGTTAAGAACCACCTTAGCCTAATTTCGAAAAGCTTTACCTCGAAAAGTAGTGGTTCTTACAGTATGTGTGGTTTTTTACTGTACTATAAATTGGCTTTATTAAAACTCGGTCTCTAGCAATAACAAATGCTAAAATATGGAATATAATATGGAATATCAGAAAATGACTTCATCTTTGAACAAAGGGAAATACAGTCATTCGAATGAGTCATAATATGCAATATAAATATGTCTAGATCTTCAATCGCGTGCATGCAGAAATTGTGGGATATTCATACGAAACATGACCACACTAAGTTTGTAGCTTCATAACTTTACTCGATTTACATGAAGACTGACACTTCACTGACAGAAGTGGTATACATGTATAGTACATATTAGCATATCTAGGATAAACAATGTCAATTCAATACAATAAAGTTCATTAGAATTCTTTGTTCAATTGTTCATCTGTGCATCGTTTGCACAGAAATTCAAGTATTAAACTTATAATTAAAAAAAAAACACTCTCACTCACGGTCATCGAATTGGCGATTGCTTTCAAAGCAAGTGGAAAAAGTATATATAAGCTTAACTTTACATGCTAAGTACCCGGTAAGTATAACAAATTCGTTTTGAAGCACTAAAGGCCATGAAGCATCTAGATTTTAAGCTGATGTTCGATCGATGTTTCATATAGCTATTATTCCACTTCAACCTCCACGCAAAAAGAAATGATAATTCCAAATAAATAAGGGTCATAGAACAAGAAGATTACAGCAAAAGCCATAGAACAATTTGAAATAATAAAAACTAAGCTCATGATGTAAAATACCAAAAATGAGCTGCATTTAATAAAATAGCATTGAGTGTAACTATGTATTAAATTCGTAGTACAATACTAATACTAATACGCTTACCTTAGCAAAACATTGGGGATTAGATAGCCAGAAAACAAGACGTAAAACAATTCAAACTTTATCACTTATTACGATAAGGCTGTAATCATACCAGTAATGGACTCCAACCAACATGTAGTTCAAACATTTACCGAGCCCCCTCCCCTCGTGAAATCCTAGTCAAGACCACTTCACCATGTAAAATGATTGGCTGAAAATAACCGTGCCTGTGATTGGTTGATACCATCGAGGACCATCTCGCCATGCAGGACACTTTGACCACGCTACACAGACTAGCTAGGCAAAAGCGGAAGCACTGACGACCTTTAATAGAAGACAACAAACTTTCTTTCGCTCCTCTTTCGCCCGCGAAACTAACAGAACAGACGATGTCCATCTCCATTACGGTTGATACCAGCGTGATGGTCGCAGTTTTAGTAGGAGTTTTAGTCGTTTTCTTGATATGGATGTATTCTATTGGTAAGTAAAGGTCCTAAACACCATCCTAAAGTTATGTACGAGTCAAATCCAAAGGTGCCCATCCCCCCCCCCGGGCAAACCCCGGGCATTTGACAAGACTTGGGTTCCGTATAGTGGGGAATTTGACGCCGATTAGCTACTTGAACGGGCGGGCATTTGACGAGTGTCGGCCATCTTTAAAAATACCCAGAAAGCATTGGAGTCCTAACCACAGGTAGCCCATGATCAGGCAAAAGTCACACGGGAACGGAAACGAAAAGCAAAGAATTGATAGATAGTTTTTCCTTGTTATACACCTATCTCAAAAAACGTCAGAAAGAATTGGCGATTGACGAACAGCGATTGCAAAGGAGCTCTGGGTACTGTTCTTTCACAAGTAAAATTAAATTGACGAAGTATAAATGCTTGTCTTTGTGTTTTAGAGTCGAAAAGTGCAAAGAAAATCCAAGTTCTTTCAGTTTTTAAGATAGATTTGTGAATTATATCGAGATCCATCTTTCGGTCGTGCAATCACCAATCAAAAATTGCCAATAACCATTCTCTTCTTCAACGTTTTTTGAAATTTCCCTTCATATTTGATTGTACAAGTTTTGTCTACCATGTTCATGAGACGTCATGTAGTAGAAGGAAGTTTAAGTATTTTCTTTTCTACTTAAAGTAAAATTTGAGTTTATCACTGACTCGAGCTCGAGGGGCGGGCATTTGACCATTCTGTTGTTTCAATAGTGGGGCATTTGACTGTTCAGTTTGCCCAGATGGTGGGGAATTTGACCAATTTTTTTTCAAAAAGTCAAATGCCCGGGGGTTTGCCCGGGGGGGGGATGGGCACCTTTGGATTTGACTCGTACATTACACCAGCCTCGATTCAAGCTCAAAAGCGTTTCTACCTGAAGATAATAGTATTTATTTAGTCACTAGAGTGATTTTGCTTCGCTCTGAAAGAAAAATGACCATTTAATTATAACTAACCTGACTAACTGCTGATACAGTCGTAGGAGATAGCATTCGACCCTTTTAAGATGGTTGTGTTTGATGACATTTTCCTCGCTTGTGCAACTTTGTGCTTAGTTGTCTACTGTATAGTACATTATAATAATGACTTTATTAAATGACTTGGCAATTATTAAGAAGGATAAAACAATTGAATTGCGTCATTTTTACATGACTCGAGGACTAGTATGTATATATAAGATGTAATAAAACGATATATTATTTAAATATAATATATAGTATGGTATGAAATGTCTATATCTATCAATTAAAATGTCTCACAGCAAACGGGAGAAAACTGTTCTTGTATCGTTCTGTACGGTATTTTATCTGATACTTTCTTTTATGACGTCGTAGATTATAGTTTTGAGTTACAGTTTCAGGGAGTAGATGTGAAAGTTTGCTTTTGTCGGATATTTTGTACATTGAGTTGGACTCAACCTAATATTTATAGTGAGATGACCCTTCCTTTTAATAATATTTGTCAGGAGATCAGGAGTTGACTCGTATCGACAACTGTACGTAATATATACAATATTAGCGGTCAATTTGTTTGGGATAAAATATTTTGCTTAGTAGCAACTTTTTTCGCGACACGTCATTTATATATTGTCTGCCCGGGAGGGAGGGGGGGGGGGGGGGGGAGGGGACTCCCTTAGTAAAATGGATAGGGGTGCTCGACGGACGGTTTTGAAAATGACCCTAAAAGGTACGCATAAATTAACTCAGATCCTGATTGAAGACCCTAAAAGGTACGGCCCCATTTAAAAAAAATTTCAATATGTATAATCTTAAGTTCGAAAACTGTTCGCCCCTAAAAGGTCCGTCGAGCACCCCTATCCATTTTTTAAGGGAGTCCTCCCCCCCCCCCCCCGGGATTGTCTGCAGGACCCAGCAGGTTTGAACGTTCTGATTGTAGTCAATCACGTCAATTTCGCTCAGTCCAATATCGCGATAACGAAACAATAAAAATAAAAAATAAAAATTCTCAGGCATAATATCTATGAAGGACATATACAAACTACAGGAGGACAACCTTTTTGCGATTTATCGTTTAGATTTTATCGTTTAGATGACGTCACTTGAAACGAAGAATACATGACTAATAATAATAATAATAATAATAATAATAATAATAATAATAATAATAATAATAATAATATTAATAAAGTTGATGATGATGATGATGATGATGATGATGATAATTTTAATAATAATAATAATAATAATAATAATAATAATAATAATAATAATAATAATAATAATAATAATAATAATAAAGAAGTGTTTTTAGAGATGATTTAAAGGAGGCCAGATCTTTAACATTTCTTAATATGAGGAGGGAAGAGAGTTCCATTAATTAATTATGCCTAATATAATAACTATAATAACGTTCTATTCGATCGTTTTTGTAGCTGGTGAGCAAATATTACTGTGGATCGATGCATCACTTTACTCAATACAAGAAAATTATACAATACAACACAATGCAATAAGCTAATTTGTACCATTGGTTGAAGATAAGTCATACCATTGGTATTCAGGGAGGTAGAAAGATTATTCCTGTTGGGGGGGGGGGGGGGGGGGGGGGAATTTTCTTGATGAGAATAATAATTGTACATGTAAGCACCTAGATTATTTGTGTTTAGATGTATGTCCATATATATCTCAACAATAACCTCCATGTTCTTGACGAGAATAATGATTGTAAGCACCTCGATTATTTGTGTATAGCTAGATGTATGCCAGTTGTATGCCCATAATATCTCAACGATAACCTCCATGTTCTTGACGAGAATAATCATTTAAATACCTCGATTATTTTTGTTTAGATGCACGTATGCCAATAATATCTGATCAATAACCACCAGGTTCTTGACGAGAATAATGTTTGCAAGCACCTCGATTATTTGTGTATAGATGTATGCCAGTAGTATGCCCATAGCACTTCGATTATTTTTTGTTTAGATGCATTTATTCCCATAATATCTGATCAATAAACTCCAGGATGCCCTCCAGGATACATGTATTCAATTCCGTCTTGGCATGAAACTTATTGCCTTGAAAAACAATACGAAATACGATACAGTACGTGATGGCTCCGTTCAATGGAACTAGTTTGACCAGATTATGACATAGTGACATACTCGGTTATGAAGCTGTCATGGCCGACTTAACAACACGCAATATCTTTACCTACTGTACACCTAATTCAACCAATTGTTGCAGCTAAAAACCTAAAGCCTGGTCTACACTAGCGACTAAAACACCCTTTCCGAGAAACTTTGTCACCCGTGAAGTGAAAAGCCTACAAGCTAGTAGCGCAGGGGACTATGGGTAACCCGGCTATGCACATTTTATTAGGACACAGGGATTTCATGACCACATTGCTACACTTGTCAATATGTTATTGAGAAATGTCCATTTTGACTTATCAAACAACAATGAAGAAAGGCGTTCCGAATGCACATTTAGTTTTTGAACTGATCCATGATCCTCTGCGCCACTAGCTTGTCTGCTTTCACGGGTGACAAACTTCCTCGGAAAAGGTGTATACACCCATTTCATAAATTGTTGTCACAGCTGAGCAGCTGAGCAGCAAGCATCAAGCCAAGACAGAAATGAATGCTGAATTTGAGCTGGTGATGCATTGAAATCAGAACTATTATCAATAGAATTCATTGGATTATATTGCAATAAGAATACGTGAAGAAAGTAATTTTGTTATTATAGTGGAACCCCGTTAATCCGGCCACCGAAGGGACAGCCAAAAATGGCCGTAATAACGGGGTGGCCGTATTACTAAAGTGGGTAAATTTTATAGAAAATGTATTGGAATGCATTTCGTCGGGACCTAAAAAACTGGCCGCAATAACGGAGTGGCCATATTAAGCTAGTGGCCGTAAGGTGGGGTTCCTTTGTAGTTCTTTTGAAAACAAGACTGAATATTTCAATGCATTACCAGCACAAAACCAGCATTCATTTCAGTCTTGGCTTGCTTACAAGATGCGACGACGCTTTTTGAAATAGGTGTACATAAGGACTGACAACATATGCGATTTTATTCAGTATCTAAGTTAACATTAAGGCTACGTTTACATGGTACCGGACACATTTTTGACCGGTCAAAAAAACATCCGCTTAGGGGTTCCGTTCACACGGGACCGCGCTAAACGTGCAATAATTTGGACGCCTAACCGGTCAAAACGAAAATATTGTAATGATCGGTTCCGTGTGAACAGCATGTCCATGTCGATCTTTTGACCGGTCAAAAATTCGTCCGGTCCCGTGTAAACCTAGCCTAAGTGTATTGTTTTCAATTTGTTCTTGTAATCTGCAGTTTCGACCGTGCAAGTGCGCCTGAAAACATATCTTCTGAACAAAGGTAATATTGCTATTAATAACGATGATGATGATTGTGGTGTTGATGATGATGATGATGATGATGATTGTGGTGATGATGATGATGACGATGATGATGATTGTGGTGGCCGGTGATGATGATGATGATGCTGATGATGATTGTGGTGATGATTATGATGATTGTGGTGATGATGATAACGATGATGATGATGATTGTGTTGATGATTATGATGATTGTGGTGATGATAATATGATGATAATATGATGATGATGGTGGTGGTGATGATGATAATGATGGTGGTGGTGATGATTGTGGTGATGATGATGATGATGATGATGATGATTGTTGTGATAATGGTAGTAATGTGTGGTCAACACTACAACACCACAAAAACGTTTTTGACAAAACCGCATCAGAATATCTCTCGATCACCAAACACTACGAACACTACAGCTTTAAAATTCACCACACATGTACACAGCAGCTTTGGAAAAGCAAACACCGCAGACCGAAGGCATTTACATCACCGCAACACCGCACTTTGAAAACTATTTCACCTCAACCGACACCGCAAGCAATATTCTTTAATACCATAAACCCCACAGCATGAAAAATTACATTTAAGCGAGCTTAAAGTTAGCTTAAAGCTATCTTAAAGTATTGCTTTAAACTCCTTTACGTGAACTTTAAGTTTCGTAAAGTTCAACTTTAAGTCAGCTTTAAGCTGCGATTTAAAGCTGCTTAAAGAGACACGCCCTTTAAGCTGACTTAAAGTTGTTGCTTAAAGTTGCTTAAAGGGTACTTTAAACTGATGTAGATGTCACTTAAAGTTCCTTAAATCATTGGTTTGAGCATTTCTAGGGGAGCTTAAATGTCACTTAAAGTTCCTTAAATCATTGGTTTGAGCATTTCTAGGGGAGCTTAAATGTCACTTAAAGTTCCTTAAATCATGGGTTTGAGCATTTCTAGGGGAGCTTAAATGTCACTTAAAGTTCCTTAAATCATTGGTTTGAGCATTTCTAAGGGAGCTTAAATGTCACTTAAAGTTCCTTAAATCATTGGTTTGAGCATTTTTAGGGGAGCTTAAATCGCACTTAAAATTCCTAAAATGGATTATTAAAAGTTCAGGCACAGTATTTTTAATCTTTTGCTTTCATGATTCATCCTAAGTAATATACAATAACCACCCTGACCTAATATTTTATATATTATACAAAACTCTTTAGAAGACATCAAGATTCAAAATACAATTTATTTAATATAATACAACTTTAACTTACAATTGTTGGCATAATCACCATACAATATAAATATATTACAATTTCCTTTTGAACATCCAAGCCATTATTTTATGAAGTTCAATAAATAGTGATTTTGCATTTGCCTTTGAAAGAAACATGACTATTTAGTTCTTAATTGGTTGATAAAAATTAAAAGAAAATATCATGTTTAGAGCCAACTACTAAAATACTGAACATTCTTTCATGGGCAAGTGAAAACCACTAATGCAATCTAGGCCATGATGGCATCAAGTAACTACAGGTATCAGAATGTTTTACAACTTTCAATTATTATCCAAACTTTTAATTCCCATGTGAAATATTATTTCACAGTAGAAAGTGAACAAAGCATTCTGATCTTGGTAGTATATGATGACATAATGCTATTCTAACTCTCTCTATATAAATATTCAAATAATTATTTGGTCAAACCTGATGGTCCTTAAGCCAATAATCTTACACACTGATTATATTTGTACTATGCACTATATGACTTTTGACAGACCTCAAATTTGACTAAATAAACTTTTTACATTTATTTATATTTTAAATATGACATAGATAATGATAAATAGACAATAAATAATATTAAGAGGTTATTACATTGTAAATATTTTATCACCAAATCTCTCATTATTGAATGAATAAAATACATTAAACACACACTAAAATGAATGTGAGAAATTTTCAAGCCATATATCAAAATGGAATGTGGTGATGATGATAAAGTGTAATAATGATAACAGTAATAAGAGTGAATGGTCTGATCCCAGGTGTAATTGATGTGGATGAGGTATGATCGTCCGGGGTAGTGCAGTCTTGAGAAAGACTGATGGTGTTGGTGACTGACGTTTCAACAACCTGAGCGGAAGTCATCTTCAGAGTAAAGAAACGAAAACGATGTGTCACATCTTTTCGTTTCTTTACTCTGAAGATGACTTCCGCACAGGTTGTCGAAACGTCAGTCACCAACACCATCAGTCTTTCTCAAGACTGCACTACCCCGGACGATCATACCTCATCCACATCGATAACAGTAATATGCATAATAATAATAATAATGATAATAATGGCAAGTAACAGTGTAGATAAATAATATAATAATAGATAAATGAAATAAGTGACATAGAAAATGATATTTATAAAATTTTTGGTATCTAACGTGCGCTCTGATTGGTTGATGGCCATGTCTATATGAGAGAACAGAATGAAAATGACGAAAAAATTTCATAAAATAAATATAAAACGGCCACTTGTGTCTATGTACTGTGATATAAACATGCTGGGAGATGTAGAGCACTCAAGAAGCAAGAGAAACACTCGCTGTGCTCGTGTTTCTAAGCTTGCTTCTCTCATGCTCTACATCTCCAAGCGTGTTTATACCACAGTACATAGACATGCGCGCTGTTTTATATTTCTTAAATAAATAATATATAATATAATGATATGGTTAATGATGTGGAGGATAATGCTGGTGATAATGATTAATATAAATGATAAGTAATATAACGGTGTACGGTTGTGATAATTCACTATCATGTCTAAATATTATCACCACCGTACACCATCATATTCCTTATCACTTATATTCATCATTATTATTGTCACATTATTATTGATAGCATTATCCTTTACATTAACCATATCATTACATTATCTATTATTTAAATATAATTTTCTATGTCACTAAAGTTCATTATTAATCTATTATTATATTTATTCATCTCCACTGTTACTTGCATCATCATCACTAATATCATCAGTATTGTCATTATTAATCATTGTATTAATCTCCACTAACTTTCATCAGTGTTATTGTTATCACAACCGGTATTATCAACATTAGTACTAGTATCATGATGGAGATGATGATAATAAGAATGATACTAGTACTAATGTTGATAATACTGGTTGTGATAACAATAACACTAATAAAAGTGGAGTCTGAGATTAATATAATGATTAATATATATAATAGTGTAGGGTTATGATAATAAAAATGATAGTAATTGAGATGATGATGTTAGTAATGACAACAGTGTTAATGGTGATAACACCAGTTGTGATGATGGTTGACAATAAATGATAAAAGTAAGTGGAGATTAATATAATGACAAATTGACAATTTTGACAAATTTGTTTGAACATATTGTTATTTCAAATCACAGTCTGGACACCATACCGGTCATGACCGAGATACTTACTGTGCGACTCACCGTACCGTAGTCACTTACAAAAACTTTTGATGAATTTTTGACATTTTTTCATCTCAATCGGACCAATAATTTACAGACATCAAAGTTTCTAAAGTCTCCACCTCTCGATTTAAACTCCACCTCTCGATATAAAAAACTCCACCTCTTGATATAAACGCGTATCTGATTGAGATGAAAAAATGTCAAAAATTAATCAAAAGTTTTTGTAAGCGACTACGGTACAGTGAGTCGCACAGTAATCAATTAACCTATTCTGTAATTCCTACCAGCTACTAATAATGCTACTATATATATAGACATATTCACTTGTGCCCAGATAGAATACCAGTACTACTTCTTCTTCTTCTTTAGTTAGAACTGTGGATATAAACAATCAAATATTTAGTATAACAATAAATATTTAGTTCAGTATATTAATTTCAACCATGATGGTTTTGATAGTGTCTTAATTCCGTTAAAATTCTGTTTAAAAGTGAGGAACAAACAATTTTAGGTAATGCAGTTTATATAGCAGTTTGAGTTAGATAATATGGTTCAAGGTGCCCCATTGTCATCTTGCCCCCAACTAGTACCATCTTGCCCCCTTACAATGAGTCTGACTAAACGTCGAGGGTCGAGGGTCGAGGGTAGATAGTCGAGGGTCGAGGGTAGATAGTCGAGGGTCGAGGGTAGATAGTCGAGGGTCGAGGGTAGATGGTCGAGGGTCCAAAAAATATTCCCAAGCCTAATGTGATAATTTTAAACAAGAGTTGAATGAAGTGGAGCCATAAATGTACTTGAATGATAGCGTACATCGACGAACGAAGACCGCCATGTTTATATTTATATTGGTGCCGCGAGAGACTAGACTCATACACAGGTATCCCGAAATAACATTAACATGAAAAATATCCGAAACAATATGGCGGAATAGATAGTAAGAGTGAGTATTTATTTTGTATTCCAATGGCCACAACACAGAACTGCATCCATCCAGATATACCACGGTGTGCTAGGAGGAGTATTATTCGTCAAAGCTCATCGAATTTACCCAAAACTCCAACTGGTAAGCTTATTTTAATTTTCAACTTACTCTAGCTAACTTAACGAGTTTTTTCTCATTTAAATTAAACGAAGACTTGAAATTGTCATTGATAGTTGTATTATTTCTGTATTGTGTCTTGGATTTTGATTTTGTGAACTTGTAGGGCCTTATAATTAACGGTAGTCCCGAAGTATTGTGTTTTTCGCATAACTTTTGTTCTGATACGATAATGTACAACTATAAGAAGCTTATATTGTCTGAGGCAAGATCAAAAGTACCAAAGGAGTATTTTTTTTATGTTCTGATCACTATCATATCAGGATTGTAATTCCCCTTGACTGGGATTGTGTAAGGTTTTTGGTTGGGAAAGGGTTTAATACACTAAGAACAATAGAGTGGCAAAAACATAGATTCCTTTGTGTTTCTTTGTGAGATTTCATTCCCAAGTGAAATCTCAGGCCTAGTTTATACATCTAATCCGACATGTGCCAAATCTAATCACAACAAAGCAGACCCGGCACTTAATTATCTATTGTATGAATTGTATTCGGCAATTGTGAGATTCGCCATATATAAAGAAGGCTTAGTTAGTTGATAACTAAATACCAATAATTAGGCAATACATAGTTAGGGATTTTTTTATTGATATTTGACAAAACAACAAGAAACAAAACTGTGACCAACAAGTAGTTTGCTGGCACTACATATTAATGTTTTTCTAAATACCTAATAGAGTACAAATACTAGTCTAGATAATAGTCAAGGTGTAATAGTCCAATAGAAACAAAAGAAAACAATGGAATAAGAGACTACAAAGTATATATAATATATAATTTAGTTTAACCTCTATTTCACAGGTTAGAGTGGTTCTAATTAACCCATGAAACACACTTTAGTGTACCACTCTTTAATGCAATCTAATTCCATTGTGTTCTTTTGTTGTTATTTGACTAACACACTTTAACTAATATACTTTGTTTCAAATACTGCTATAGAGTGAAGTCATTTAACCGGTGAAATAGATGTTAGACTAATACACCTTAGCAGTCTAGAATTCCGTTGTTTTCTTTTGTGTCTATTTGACTACACTTTAGCAAGCAATTTCTATTTCACGGATTAAATGCCTTCACTCTATTGTGCTAATTCTATTGCTTGATTAGCACTATTTAGCAGTAAGTGTTTGTACTCTAATTGCACTTTATTCCATTTTTTTTTTTTTTTTCATTTTATTATGTTTTTACTCCACAAACATTCCAGCTATTCCAACGTGCAAACGTCTAATATTATATTTATCTAATATTGATAGGAAACTCTTTGTAAAAGAAAAAACTTACATGTTCAGAATCAAGTCTTCACAAGTGGTGATCTTTAATTATTATTTTTCAAGTTTCCAATTTTCATACCTTTGTTTTGAATATTCTATAGACTCTCTTGATAAAAAAGATAAAAATGAATGTGTAAATAGAGAGCTTCATGATATAAATGTCATTTGTAGTCTGACATTTTATAATAGTGATAACAAATAATAATAAAAAAACTGCAACATATTCTACTTATTTAATTAGGATGTGCAATTCTCCTTTCCGGAATTCATGAGGGGACTGGGAATGAGTGTAGAAATATTAATTTAATTGAGAAACAAACCCCATCACATGAACAACCACACTAAGTTTATCAAGTTTTAGAATGATTGGGCAAATACTAGCTTTAAACAATTTGTAAAAATAAGAGAGAATGTATGGTTTTTGTGGACGCTGTCCTTAAACCCCATACAATCTCTCTTATTTTTGGGACTTTTAAAAGCCTTATTTTATGCTTTATTTTGTGATAGGGATCATTTTTTAATTAGATTTATTTTAATTTCTACACTCATTCCCAGTCCCCTCATGAATTCCGGAAAGGAGAATTGCACATCCTAATTAAATAAGTAGAATATGTTGCAGTTTTTTTATTATTATTTGTTATCACTATTATAAAATGTCAGACTACAAATGACATTTATATCATGAAGCTCTCTATTTACACATTCATTTTTATCTTTTTTATCAAGAGAGTCTATAGAATATTCAAAACAAAGGTATGAAAATTGGAAACTTGAAAAATAATAATTAAAGATCACCACTTGTGAAGACTTGATTCTGAACATGTAAGTTTTTTCTTTTACAAAGAGTTTCCTATCAATATTAGATAAATATAATATTAGACGTTTGCACGTTGGAATAGCTGGAATGTTTGTGGAGTAAAAACATAATAAAATGAAAAAAAAAAAAAATGGAATAAAGTGCAATTAGAGTACAAACACTTACTGCTAAATAGTGCTAATCAAGCAATAGAATTAGCACAATAGAGTGAAGGCATTTAATCCGTGAAATAGAAATTGCTTGCTAAAGTGTAGTCAAATAGACACAAAAGAAAACAACGGAATTCTAGACTGCTAAGGTGTATTAGTCTAACATCTATTTCACCGGTTAAATGACTTCACTCTATAGCAGTATTTGAAACAAAGTATATTAGTTAAAGTGTGTTAGTCAAATAACAACAAAAGAACACAATGGAATTAGATTGCATTAAAGAGTGGTACACTAAAGTGTGTTTCATGGGTTAATTAGAACCACTCTAACCTGTGAAATAGAGGTTAAACTAAATTATATATTATATATACTTTGTAGTCTCTTATTCCATTGTTTTCTTTTGTTTCTATTGGACTATTACACCTTGACTATTATCTAGACTAGTATTTGTACTCTATTAGGTATTTAGAAAAACATTAATATGTAGTGCCAGCAAACTACTTGTTGGTCACAGTTTTGTTTCTTGTTGTTTTGTCAAATATCAATAAAAAAATCCCTAACTATGTATTGCCTAATTATTGGTATTTAGTTATCAACTAACTAAGCCTTCTTTATATATGGCGAATCTCACAATTGCCGAATACAATTCATACAATAGATAATTAAGTGCCGGGTCTGCTTTGTTGTGATTAGATTTGGCACATGTCGGATTAGATGTATAAACTAGGCCTGAGATTTCACTTGGGAATGAAATCTCACAAAGAAACACAAAGGAATCTATGTTTTTGCCACTCTATTGTTCTTAGTGTATTAAACCCTTTCCCAACCAAAAACCTTACACAATCCCAGTCAAGGGGAATTACAATCCTGATATGATAGTGATCAGAACATAAAAAAAATACTCCTTTGGTACTTTTGATCTTGCCTCAGACAATATAAGCTTCTTATAGTTGTACATTATCGTATCAGAACAAAAGTTATGCGAAAAACACAATACTTCGGGACTACCGTTAATTATAAGGCCCTACAAGTTCACAAAATCAAAATCCAAGACACAATACAGAAATAATACAACTATCAATGACAATTTCAAGTCTTCGTTTAATTTAAATGAGAAAAAACTCGTTAAGTTAGCTAGAGTAAGTTGAAAATTAAAATAAGCTTACCAGTTGGAGTTTTGGGTAAATTCGATGAGCTTTGACGAATAATACTCCTCCTAGCACACCGTGGTATATCTGGATGGATGCAGTTCTGTGTTGTGGCCATTGGAATACAAAATAAATACTCACTCTTACTATCTATTCCGCCATATTGTTTCGGATATTTTTCATGTTAATGTTATTTCGGGATACCTGTGTATGAGTCTAGTCTCTCGCGGCACCAATATAAATATAAACATGGCGGTCTTCGTTCGTCGATGTACGCTATCATTCAAGTACATTTATGGCTCCACTTCATTCAACTCTTGTTTAAAATTATCACATTAGGCTTGGGAATATTTTTTGGACCCTCGACCATCTACCCTCGACCCTCGACTATCTACCCTCGACCCTCGACTATCTACCCTCGACCCTCGACTATCTACCCTCGACCCTCGACCCTCGACGTTTAGTCAGACTCCCTTACAATAGTGTTCCTACAAATATGTTGCTTAAAACAATTTAATAAGAAAAAATATCAGAAGAACAACGTTCAACAAGAAAAGAAAAGGAATGAGAGTATTATATTTTGATATATAAGAAGCATATAAGTATATGATTGTGTATAAATTAGTACCATCTTGCCCCTAGATGTGCCTATGAATAACACTAATATTTCTTGCTTTAAAGACATCAAATAAATAATTTTGCTTCACAAAAAGTTAATATAAAAAAGATAAGCGTTTTTCTTTCTTTTCAAGCTTTAAAACAAGCCAATAGTCATATTTGTAGCTAACATATAGAGCGAGTTAGTATATTTCGACAAGATGGCCGCTTTGATTCGACTTGGCGTCCTATATTTGCTTCGAGTTCATTCCTTGGTTAAGAAGTCAAAGAAATCATTTCGCTTCACAAATAGTTTAATAATCGTTTTTCTTTATTTTAAAGCTTTAAAAGAAGTCAAGAATCACATCTGTAGCTTAGTTATAGTGCTATATAATGCTAACTATAGTAACTTGTCAAAGTGTTGCTGTTTCGAAGGGTTCTTACCTGAAGAAGTTAAACGGCATTAAGGACAGCAAGTCATTCTTTTTAACACGTCAGATAGCAACAAGTTCTTCCTGAAGGATATACAAGCACTTGGGTTCCGTATAAGCGATTCTAACCGGGTAAAAAGTTCATTTTTGTGGCTATAGCCAAAGGCGAAAGCCACTATGTCGTCCTGTTGAGTGAGTTGTTAGCTCGACTTGAGCCGGCGGTCTGCGGAGACTTGAGCACGTTATCATGGTTACTTGAGCACGTGACTTAGAGCGACGTGAGACGTGACATGTGCTCGAGTTAGATTTGAAGGTGAGCTGTCTCTTTTTCATCATGAATTTCCCCCTTTTATCGTCAATATCCAGGCACAGTTTTCTGTGCAATTGTAAAGTATTGGTTTATCAAAGGTTTTTCAGGTTTTTGGATGATATGCGGCGATTTTATGATGTCAAAACGACCGTTCAACCGAAGTGTTTGTTTGGCTTCACGGCTATCCAGAGTCGCTGTCTTCCTGTTTCGAAACTTCCCTCCGGGGAGCAAAAATTTCTGAGTTTATTAACAGCAGGGGAACAAAAACTGCTAGTTGACAAAGCAACGAAAGTAATTACACAATTTCTGTGAAAAAGCACTTGTATATCTGTTATTTTGATACAAATGTTTAAAATTTACTACTCAAAAAGCAATGTAGTAATATTCCTTTAGATGCCAATAATTAAAACACTGGCAAACATTAGTGAAAAGTACTAATCTATCTGGAATTTTATGTTCAAGTTATTAATTTGTTTATGTTTAAGTTATTAATTTGTTAATAAGTTATTAAAACAAATGTTGTGTTATGAAATGTGTGTATTTTGTTTATTTCAATGCAACATTTATTTTCTATAATAGAGTAATTTACATAAAGCTATGAAAAGATTATACTATACATACATTCTGCAATACCATATACTCATACACTGCCTATTTTCTTTCAAAGATACCTGGCCAATCAAATGCATGTCTTACTTATATCTACTCTTCCACTCAACTTGAGAATCCATACTCTTCGCCAGACTTAAAATTATTTCTAATGTTTGGAAAATAAACGAGAAGCTGCATGCAGTCTTAGACTGCATATTTTTCAGTACAACATAGCCATGAAGAAATTGACTTTATTTTCTGTATTTTCCCCTCTTTCTGCATAAAAACCAATCAATACCACACTAATATTGTTTGATCAAAATCAAACAATGTAAAAACATTTCGATGTTTTATTTTCAATGCTTCATTTATATATCAACTTTTAACAATAACAAATCTAAACCTTTTAGAAGAAAATAACATTCTACATCAGCTGATTATCACTTATAAACAACGTGAACAATGATAAGTACAATATAGTTCTAAATACCAATTTGCGTGTACGCATTACAGACATTAAACTATAGCCACATGCAGTCTTGGACTGCCTTTAATTGTGATTGAAATCAGTCACCATCGCCACAAAGAAACGGGCGCCAAATCTTTCAAACGGTCTTCTGTAAAGTTTGCAAAGCACCTTGGGCCGGGGATAAATATCCCCGGCCCAGGCCCTCTACGAGCGTTGTAACAGTTAGCAATAAATGTTGCAATAACTTTGCACTATGGTCAAAGTTCATTTTATTTTAAATTTGCTATATGTTTCAAACACGCAGTTTTTACAGTGTAGGTTAGGCTTAACGTTTAAACACCTTTAAGGTACTTTAAGTAATAACTTAAAGTTGTTCGCTAAACTTTAAGTAAACTTTACACTACCTTTATGCTCAACGTGTTAAAAGTTAACTTTAAGCAACTTTAAGTCGCAATTAAACCTAGCTTAAAGTTGTACCAACAGCTTTAAGTTGACTTTAAGCAAACTTTACACTCGGTACGTAAAGGTGACCTTTAAACTGCTTTACGCGGCACTTAAAGCTAACTTAAAGCTGAACTGAACAACTTTAAGCAGCTTTAAGTTGGCTTAAAGCTGCTTAAATCAAAGTTTTCGTGCTGTGCCCCCCAATGTCCCCTCCTCAAGCGAACTGAAAAAATAATAACAACTTTATTGGACAGGGTAACACCATCACCATACATGATAATTTTCAGGTGGCCCCCAGAATATAATATAAAATATATGTACATGAATATCAGTAATATTAAAAACAATAAATATATATATATATATAATAGAAAAATTGGGATATTAAAAAATCATTTCAGCCATTCAAAAACTTTCTTTTGTATTTCACCACAAACATGGCTGTGTTAAAATCGCTCTATAGAAAATAACTGGATGAATTGTAAATGTCTTTTAGTGTTTCCCAACAAGAGGAAGACTTCGCAAAGTATCAAGGGTAATAATAACAACAATAATGTCTTCCGTGCCCAGCGAAACTGGAAGCGGTGTGTGGAGACTGACGGGACAAAAGTCATTTGTGAAACACTGCAAACAACGATAACCGGAGATGCATCTTTGTCAGATTTAGCCGGAGTTTTATCAGAATGGAAAGGCAATCAGAAATGTAAGTTTTAACTAAAAATTTAAAATTTAAAAATTTGAAAATTTGAAAATTTGAAGAATGTCAACCTGCAATGTTGGGCCTCCCCCCGGCCTATATATAATTTCTAAAAAACTAAATTCGGAGCAACGGATTGTTTGTCAAAACGAACAGTTCCAAAATGGCGTCTCGAGACCGCAATGGTTTCGGTTAATTTTAGGCTTTCGCGTTTTGTTTTTATTCCTTTTCATTAATTGCTGATAGAGCAGCAGAGAGCTTTTGTTGTCCAAGTACCATAGAATTTTCTAATGTTAAGTTATGTTAAGGACGTATTTATGAAGGGCTAACACGGGAAACAACTCTCTCGAACGACACGTGACCATTTTAAACAACCTCGTTCCCAGGGCACTCTGCGAAGGGAGAGGGCCCTGGGAACGACACCATTTTAAACTGTTGGCGATGCGCCAAAAATGATTAGCTTATGCTTGCCGGAAGTGCGCGCGCAAAATCACCTGCATGGTATACCCGAAGCACTTTTCATTCAGTATAAGTTGTTATAATTTAATTAATAATAATTTATTCATTTAATTTATATTGCGCAAATTTAATGGTGAGATTTTCAAATGCGCATTACAATAGATAAAAATAATAAAAATGAAACTATGCATAACCAAACTAAAAACGTCTCTAATAGATTTGAGCCTCCGGACGAGTCAAAATGCAAGTTAACGAGTAAAAATATCCAGCCATATTACACATCAAACTGTTTAATAAGTTATTTATTATCCAATCTAAAGGTTTTTGTTCTTTTATAATGCAAAATATTGTTTTACTTGAGGGCTAGATAGACGAGTAAAAATATCGCTGGATATTTTTACTCGATCCAGGCCTACTAGTTTTACTCGTCTATGACTAGTTGGATAATAAATATGAATATAGCTAGTGTGATTAATACCATCCATTAGTTCTGGTCATATAAAGTTTGGAAAAGGAAAGTCTTAATGGACGACTAATAGTTGTTTTATTTCTCTTACTTTACCAGTGGCAATCAAGGAAAACTAATACGGACCCAAACGTCAAGACACTCGACTACCGTTCGACTAGCTAAAAATACCTTTATCTGACGCATCAATTTTAATTCTTAAACACCTTTTTCAATAATCGTTGTCGCAGCCGAAGCAACATTCAACACCTTGAGGCTTGCAAAGGATGTCGGTATTATGAAAATTAGCAGGAGCCCATTTTCCCTGCACTAGTTGTGATTTATTTTTAAAATACACGTTTTTATAGAAATATTTGTTTTACGGCATCTACCACTGTAACAACTTGTTATGGTCATATAACACAAACACGTACAACTAAAATATGCTATGAATAAATCGATAACAAGAGAAGAAATACTGAGTCAGACATCCTTTGATCAAGCAAACACTTGTTTCATCATCTACCACTGCAATAACTTGTTATGGTCATATAGCACAAACACGTACAACTAAAATATGCTATGAATAAATCGATAACAAGAGAAGAAATACTGACATCCTTTGAAGCAAACATTTGTTTCATCATCTACCACTGCAACAACTTGTTAGGGTCAATGTAGCACAAACACGTACAACTAAAATATGCTATGAATAAATCGATAACAAGAGAAGACATCGATGTTTTAAAGAAATACTTGTTTCATAAACTACCACTGCAATAACTTGTTATGGTCATATAACACAAATACGTACAACCAATGAATAACAAGATAATATAATATACTATGATAACAAGAGAAAAAATACCGACATTCTTTGCAGGCTTGAGAGTGTGGACTGTAGCTTCTGCTGCGACAACCATTTTAGAAATAGGTGTATATTGATGTTTACATGTATATAACACTGAATAGTGTATTCCAGCATGTCAAAATGAATTGTTGGTATGGTAAACTTAGAATAAAAATACCATTTGAAAATCGATTTACCGGCTGATACGAATCCAGAAAACAGACGTTCTTTCGCTCCTATGAGTTTGACTTTCGCCGGAGGAAGAGGAGCGAAAGAACGTCTTTTTTTCTCTGGCTTATATGTAACTTAGTCTCCTAGGCCTCCGCAGGCTACTCGTTAGGGATTCCTTGGTTGACGCGATCGGGATCCCTGTGTTGAAATATTTGGAAGGGAAGAACGAGTGCCTCTCCCCCTCCCCCGCTCGTTTTTTTCTCGTCATCACAAGAAGCCCGATGAAACGAGATATAAGAGATGCCTGCGGAGGAGGCTATATGTAACCACGGTAACTGTCATATTTGATATTTTTGGTTGCGTAATACAATTCCTTATAACATACTATACTTGGTGTACTAAACTCGATTGTGATTAGACGAGAGGAGTACAATTAGTACGATCTTATTGTACAATTCGTTATTAGGGCGGACGATTTGACCATTAAGGGGTGAGGAGGGGGGGGGGGAGGGAAGATTTTGGAAAAACAATCATACAGTACAAACTCTGGGGGAAAAAATATCATGCAAACAGCATGGGACAAAAAAAAATCTAACAATCTAAAAAAAATATCATGCACCGTACGTTGTTCGACTGAAAACAATATCTGGCTTGCTCGTCAACAACCTCGTTCCCAGGGCCCTCTCCCTTCGCTTTTGGGTGGGTCGGGAAATGAACGAGGTTGGCTCATCAAATGGTAATAGTAATAGTATACTCGTGATGTTCTGAAAGTTTTCAAAGGGGAATACAATTAATTCGTAAATTTTACTCTGTAGAGTACCAATTAGTCAATATCAGTATACTATAAATAAAAAATCGCAAAATCTTCTTGTACAATTTGTAATTAATTCGCTAGTTTTGTTTTGTACTGGTGACTAAAATCATTCATTCAAATCGTTCAATAACTTTATTTTAGCTTTATTTCTTATAAGCTATATTAAACAGTACCGATTGATCATGGTACTGATGATACTGATACATGATACTGATCATGGTAGAAATTCGGTAGATGTTCGCAGGTAATTAATCCCGCCTAACCCATTACACATGATTACAGTGCGAATCGAAAACCCGTGGTCACCCAGAAATATTTAAGAAATCATTTAGGCCTCTTCTACACGAATCCGATTTGGCTGAAACCGCATAGAAATATTTGCGTCCACACGAATCCTGTTGATCGTTTCCTATTCAAAAGTATGCGGTTTCGGTGACCGGATTCACTGGATTCGTGTGGTGACGATAGGCCGATTCGCATCAAAAATTATGCGGTTTCAAAAGTATCCGGATCCGTGTAGACGGGGTCTTATTGTTCGTTGAACAACTCACAAACAACTCTAACCACAAAAAGTTTATCATACTACACATCAGTCAAAGTTCTTGCGGTGATATAGTTGTTTGTGAGTTGCTCAACGAATAATAAACGATTTCTAAAATATGTCTAGGTGCCCACGGTATTTTGATTCGCACTGTAAACTAACCGTCCAATCTGTAAAATGAAAGTATTTTGCATTGCAAATTTCTACCATGGTTAGTATTGGGTATTGTCCAACACCCTAGAGAGCCGCTACGCACAGTAAACAAAGCCGGTCGACTCCCTTATATGGTAAGTGTCTCGCAAACGATTTTTATTCAAAAATCGGCTACGAACGGCTGTGTGGACAAGGCTTGGGAGACCAGGCGTTTTATTAAAGGATTGTGAGGATTTTAGGATCAGTAGCGCAGAAGAAACAGGTAAGCAATGAAAAGCTCAAGTAATCGGTAATCAGTTTTATTCACAGACAGTTCGTCAGGTTCGTTCCATCTGGAACGAAGTTTTCAAGGCAGAACTAACTCATTTAGTTTGCTACTCATAACTGTTCTCGATCGATCCGTTTGACTCTATGGAATCTGCATATTAGAAGTAAAGAATTAACATTCAAGGCTAGTTTGAACCCGATGTTCAAATATGATTCGAATTCATCGAAGTGTAGACATTTGCTCGATTTAGGTACTTATGTTTACGTGAAACACATGTAGCTCGATATTTACATTTTGAATGTATTTCGCCATAGAACTATTGTCATTTAAAACTCACAATCTAAAAAAGTATAGCTTTTTCATGCGTCTAAAGTTCAAAATTCGCGAACATAGCGTTACAGTCAATTCGTCACGCCGTCACGCTTACCAAATCCGTATCGAAATATTCTAATTTTGTTTGAAATTATCGCATGAGGTACAGCATATAGAGATTTTGTCTGCGCATGCGTTTGTTTTGATTTCACGTCGAATGAAAGAATTTTATGCTGACATGGAACATTTAGTTTGCAATCTCATCTTCTACAACTATGTTCAAGAACCAAATTACTGAGATATCAAATGTTGACTAGTGCGCTGTAGTTAATTATTTCAATCGAACAAACTCCGGATGGAAAAATATCACACGTCAAAGTCTGACAAAGGTGGATAAAAGGACCAGAACTTCGAACTAATTTAACTTCGAAGCTAATTTAATCTATTAGGTTAACATAACAGTATAAGACATTACCAACACGATACTGTTTGTATTTAATCATATTGGGAGATATTAGACGCCCTCGATCGTCAATAAAACTGCCTTGGTTACCTCGAGGCATGCACTTTTGCGTGCGAAATCCTTAGAATTTTTATATCTTAAACATCAAAAATTTTAGCGAACTATTTTTTACTCTTGAATTAAGAATTAAAGTTGGCTTTATAGGCAAAAACCTTAATGGCTCCCATACAATCGAAATATATAATTACATTCTAGATAAATATTTTAGATTATATAATACAGGTTGTTGAAGTTCGTCAAATTTATCACAGTGAAACAGGGCCTAATGCACTAGTCAATTGAACCCTCCCCCCCCCCCCCCGACCCCCAGGACTAGCCGGGCACTGAACGGGGACGTGACGCGTTTTTAACGTGCTTTTACAGCAAGATTGCACCGGGGGGGGGGGGGGGGTCGGGATTTTAACTAATTGTCTTCGCAGCGGGGCAGTGAGCAGGGATGTTAACGCTCGTTTGAATATGTAAGGGTCTGGAAACTAGAGGTCGGCCATCTTGAAAAATACCCAGAAAGCATTGGTATTCTAACAACGGTATTCTAGATGTGGATCATATTTAATATTCCGATCCTTTGCTAGAATGGAAAAACGAAAGGTGAGTCAAAATGCGTACTTTTAATGAAAACAAATCACGAATGTTGAAGATTTTATCCATGATATTTTGCCATTATTGATATATTTTACATTAATTTGTTTTGGTTAATTTTATTTGTAGATGATCCTGAGAAATTTTGCCTCTGTAATCATGCAGAGTTTGGATAAATGGTTTGCTGTGACAGCACAGAGTGTGATATAATGTGGTATCATCTCTCCTGTGTGGGCCTCAGAGCTGCTCCTTCGGGAAAATGGCTTTGTCCAAAGTGCAAATAAAACTACTGTTAATTAAGCAATATTTACAAGCATTGTTCATTTTAAACTTAGAATGCCATTATGAAACCCAACTGACGCCCCTGAAAATATTGGACATTAAATATTTGTGAATCAGAATGGAACACACAAAGATTAGCAATGTGTGTCACAGGAAATTGGAGTTGGAGTGAAATGTGTTTGTTTTGTTATTTACTACTAGCCCCAATATAGCGGGGACTTTAATAGCGGGGCCACAATAGCGGGGGCTTTAATAGTGAATGTGCCACCGACTACCTAGCCTGCAGAGCAGGCGTTCTTTTGGCTTTTTGGAGAATTTAGGATCTTGGGCTTCCTTTGTTACTTTTTTGACCGCGCGAAATATGGAGCTTAGCCAAAAATGGAGTGTAGGGGGGAGGGGGAAGGGGGCGAAGGGAACGCCTGCCCGCAGCCATTGTCTTTTTGTGGCACTCGTTCGTGGACGAACGAACGTCGCTGATTGGCTCGGCTTGAATATTTTTGATGGGCACCTATCATTCATAAATCAGTTCAGCTTGTAGTGTTTATGTATCGGTACTCTGCGAACAGACTACATTTTCAGAAGAATTTTCTTGTGCTTTTGGGAATGTGATTTAAGATTAAGATTTATTTGAATGGCATACTAGTTTTACATGGTCGCAAACAATGTCTTATTGTGGCGATTTGCTGGCCATTTAATATACGTACGGCCGGGTTTCTAGAGAAGTATAATCTTCCAACGAGTTCATGGAGTCTTCACGTCGGCGTGAAATACGTTTTGTCAAGAGTTGCTGTGTTATCGAATGAATATTTTCTAGTTTATCTATCCGTTTGGCAGTGATATTCAAAGTCTTGTGGCATTTCACGGAGAAAGAGAACTAGCGACACTTGGCGGTTGGAGTGCATTACATCGTCGCTATGTTTGCTTAATAGGTCGTTCTTTGAACCTTGAAATAACCCCTAAATAGGCAACTTTTCAAGAACATATTTGCACATAATAGCAATGCAGTGTATAAAGAACGTCTTGTCACGAGTTCTTGCATGAAGGAAGACTCAAGCGCTTGTAATATGAGGCTTTATTTTATACCGATCTCTGTTCTGTTATAATCACATCTTTTTAAAATAGGTTTGATTCAAATCCGAAAATATCTGCAGATGATAGCAGATATCATTGTATTCCTCGATAACTTTGAAATGCGCACTTTGATAACAAATATTTTTGATTTATAGTCAGACAACAGTTACATGTTTGTTTATATCGGAAGTGGTCTTGCATTTTTCTTCTGTGATTGTGGTTACACTTTGACAGCTGGTATGCGATACTAATTAGGAGGCGTATCTCAAAATCACAGGGGTTGCGGGCAGGCGTTCCCTTCCCCTCTTCCCCTCCCCCACCCCCTTCGCTTCCCTTTCACTCGCCCGTTCAACACAGGAAGCCCAAAACCCGATTCCCCCCCCCCCCCCCCCCCCCCCCCCCCAAAAAAAAACACATAAGAACGCCTGTCCTGCAGGCTACCGACTACCAGGGGAAATGTCTGATTTTAACACCGCTCAAACGTTACATTTCCGGGTATTTCCCCGGGGGCGGGGGTTTCAATTGACTAGTGCATAAACCATGTTGTAAACACTGCTTGAAATCATATCCAGGGACAACGAGTTTCTACAAAAGTAGCTAAGTTTTGCGAAAAGTGGCATGGAAATGTCAATTTCTTTAAACGTTTTTTTGGGGCACGATGTTTAAGATATACAAATTCTATGATGAATTGCGAGAAGTTCGCACTCATTATTGCTGATATTGACATCAACACGCCGGTTTACTTGACGATCTAAGGCGTCTAATATCTCCTAATATAATGCAATGCACAAAGCTAAGTAGCGTGTTGGTTATAACTTCTACTAAAAGTTTTGACCTGCACATTGGTTTATCGTACAACATGGTTCTTGAAAGTACGCAGTTCTGGTCTTTCTTTTCACTTTGGTCGGACTTTGACGTGTGATATTTTGCAATCCGGAGTTTGTTCGATTAGTCAGTCAAAATTTTATGTCTCAGTAATTCGTTTCATGAAAGATGAGATTGCAAACCAAATGTTCCATGTTAGCATAAAATTATTTCATTCGACGTGAAAAGGAATTTTAGCATCAAAACAAACGCATGCGCCGACAAAATCTCTACATGCTATGAGGTACGACATATCGCATGAGGTACGGCATATGGCAAGAAGTACGACATATCGAATTAGCTCAGTCGGCATATTGCGGGTGGTGTGATATTATAATGGACTGAGGTACGATATTTCATGTGCGAAGGCATAATATATATTGCATAAGAGTACAACATATTAAGCAGTGCTAAACATTTAATTGCATTATTGTCCTTAATTCCCCTCCATAATATCCATCTCCCAATGATTTACGTTTAAAGACTTTCATTTAATAATGTATCCTAGACTAAAAGCAAAGGAAAGTTAATTTCATTTGAAAGTTCAAAACTGATGCAAATGCAGTGGTTAGACCTGAAGGTTTGTCTTTGACCTCATTTTGACCGACTTTAAACTAAGCAAATGTGGGTCTGTTTTATATCAAATTGTTTGCTATCTCATATAGTTTTTAATTCAATTCCTTTTCTAGGTTTTTGATTGGTTCCTTTCATAGCTTTTTATTGACGATTTTGTATGTGACGATGTGTTGAAATGTGAGACCCGCCATACATCCCTTTGTACCAACTTATTATCAAAACTTGCAATTTGGCCGCGGTAGAAATTAGTCAAACAGACTCAAACAACAATAAACATGGGCAAGATATAGACCTACTTGCAATAAGGTATAAGGTTGTCATACAAAAATACAACATTTGTCATAAAGAAAATACAAAAATTTGTGATTTAGTGCGAAAGGAACTAATTAAAAAACTAGACGCTCTATGAGCACAGGGAGCCCAAGCTCATCACTTGTGATCTTTTACAGTAAATGTATGGAGTCGCGAGATATTCTTTCGCTGTGCCTCAAATATACAATAATAAAAACATTTTTTACGTAGATAGTTGTGTATAACTGTTTTCTAGTCTGTAACCGAGTTTTAGCTCAATTAGAGCGATTTTGACGGAATTTCTGGGGTATTTTCGTATATAAAGCTGTGACAGCTTTACAGTGCGACTACTGAAACTGGAGCCACCAAAACATGTTATCCAATCGCGATCGAGAATATGAACAATAAAATCTCTACAAATGTTTGACTTTTTTGCTTAAAATACTAATAGTTTTCATTATTTGTGCACGGAATAGATCAAGATGCAATAAGAAACATCTTACCCTGTGAGAACCCTCTACAAGTTTTTTGTTTGAACTCAAAAACTATTTATTTCGACATTTGTTTGGGTGGCCCCGGTTTCAGTAGTCGCACTGTAACACCTAACATCTATGGGACCAGGTGGTTTCACGCGCGCATTTCCGGTTAGTGTAAGCCAATCAGAAGCATTGCTGTTGCTTCGATTCGCCAACAGTTCCAAGATGGCGTCGTTCGAGAGAGTTGTTTCTTGTGTTAACCCTTGATAAATACACCCTTGAAATAACTTTACATTAAAAGGTTCTATGTTGCTATGACACTTATAGATGTTAGTTAGCTTGCAGTACATTATAGTTTTAAGTTATTGTATAGATTTTTTTTATATACATAATTTTCCTCGATCCTTTCTTTGAACTTTCTAAATTATATTACTACTTTTATGCATGTCAAGTGAACGATTTTAGATATACTATGTAATTTTATATAGATATTTTATCGATTATAATTATTATTACTATGGTTTATGTCCTTCATTGATATTATAAAGAATTATTATTAAAAATTAAAAAAAAGTATTATAATTATTATTATTATTATTATTACTATTATTATTATTATTATTATTATTATTATTATTATTATTATTATTATTATTATTATTATAATTATTATTATTATTATTATTATTATTATTATTATTATTATTATTATTATCATTATCATTATCATTATCATTATCATTATTATTATTATTATTATTATTATTATTATTATTATTATTATTATTATTATTAATATTATTATTATTATTATTGTATCGTTTATTTAAACTTTTCTTGGTTTACATGTAATGAGTATTGCGGAAATTTTCTAGGCAATATTCAGTTTTGGTGCCGATTACAACAGTGTTAACTTATGAACGGGTATATAAGGCCTTCACGATTTCACAATTTTGCGAAATTATCCATTTCTGGCACTTTTTGGCTAGTTGGTTTACTTTTTCGAGTCCTATTTTACTTAGCTCAGTTACCAGTTGTTTTTGGTAGCCTGCTAGGAAGTCTAGGACGACGTTTACTTGCACTACGTTATAGTTAGGATAGAGTCTCTTTAATCCTGTTCTTAAGTCTATATACTTTTCTGTTTTCTGAAGATCTCTTTCAGTTATGCGACCGATGTTGCATACGGTTCCTTCGATGATCAGCCACGTCTTGGTCTTCTTGTCCATTATTGTAATGTCTGGTTTGTTTGCGCCGTTTTTTGGGGCAATGTCTAGATGTATTGGGATGTTCCACAGTATTTTGGCTTCGTCATTTTCTATGCAGCTTTTTGGGAGTGATTGTTTGTGCCACGGTGTATTGTCGTCTTGTTCTGTAAACCCAAAATGTGATAGGATTTGATGGTACACAGGGCGAAGCATACGGTCATGCCTTGCCGTGTATAAAGATTGAGCGATACCTGAGCAGTTTGAGAATAGGTGTGGAATTGTTTCTTCTTTTTGATGGCATAGTCTGCAGATTAAATCGCCTTCTCTATTGTTTAGTTTCTTTCGTTGGTAAGTCTTTGTTGTTATTAGTTGTTGAAAGATACTGGTATATACACTGTAGACAACATCAGGGATGTTTTTCCATATCTTGTTTATATTGTAGCTTTCTTTCTCTAGATCTTGGTCTTTCCATTGCGTAGTAAGGTACTGTCCAACCCACGGTTGTTGCTTTACCTCCTCCTCCAGTTTCTTCTCTGTTTCTTTCCTAAGTATTGATTTAATGTATCTTGGCTGGCATTTAGATACTTCTGCACTAGCGCTACTTGAAGTGATGGTGGTTGTTTTTTCTTTGGAGTCATATCTTATGTCCAGGTTTAGTTGGTGTGCATACGTTTTTGCATCCTTTATTATGGACTTTAGAGACTTCTTTTCCTTGTACAATTGGAAAGATGAGACAAGTTGGACATGTGGGTCAGCACTCGTTGTTAAGTAGTGTGCTGTCTTGATCTTAGTGGTTTTATACAGCATCTCTAATTGCTGAAGACCTTTACCTCCTTTGTGGAATGGGAGATAGAGTATAGCGTTCGACTCATGTCTGTGTTTACAAGTGTTCTCATTCATTATTTGGCGTGTTTTCCTATCAAGTTGTTGTAGGTGTTGAATGTTCCAATCAGTTGTCCACATGTGATATGAGAGTACAGGAATTGCAAAGGTGTTTGTTGCAGCTATCTTTCGCGGAATTGACAGCGGTGATGACCATATAACAGATAGTCTTCTAGTGTATTCTTTACCTGCTACCTTTTGAACTTCCTTTTCGAGCTGGGTGATATTTTCATACTTTCCTAGGAACTTATAGTAGTCATCTTCACCGAGTATGGGTATTTGCTGTCCACTACCCAGGGGGAGTCCCTCGCTCGGTTGATAGATGCCTCTGTTGATGTGGACAGCTGCGCATTTGTTGATACCCCAGTGAAGGCCGATGTCCTTGAACATACCTTCGAGTGTGCTTCCGACTGTGGCGGCTTTGGTGCTATTCTTATGGTATGATTTCAGGTCGTCTACAAAGAGACTGTGTGTTATCTTGATGGTCTTATCATGAGAGAGTTTGTAGCCTTCTGTAGTACGTAAGTACCACGCTATTGGATTTAGGCAGAGTGTGAATAGTGTAACGCAAAATGAGTCTCCTTGTAGTATTCCACGGTTGATCTTTATTGGGCCTATTGATGTTTGGCCTTCGGCTGTTTGCACATACATTGTTGTTTTCCAGGTTTTGACGATGTTATCAATAAACGAAGACAATGTCTTGTTTATTCCATGATCTCTTAGCACCGTTGATAGCCATGTGTGGGACACGCTGTCAAATGCTTTTTTCACATCGACCCAAAGGCATGAGATGTTCTTCTTGTTTTTAGTAGCGTCTTCCATGATTGCTTTATCTATTAACAGGTTGTCAACACATCCCATAGATCCTTTAACGCCGCCTCTTTGGTCTAGCTGCATGAGGTGGTATTTGGACAGGTGATTCTCCAACTCGACGTTGACGACTGAAGTGACGAGTTTATACATTGTGTTAAGGCACGTGATAGGTCTAAATTCTTGTACTTTAGGGTTTTCATTCTTTGGTATCATTACTGTGCGTCCTTCTGATATCCAATCGGGAATTCTGTTAGGCTTGCTGTTGATTAAGCTAGTGATTGCAATAGCTATTGGTAGATGTAATGATGAGAGTTGTTTTAACCAGAAGTTAGTAATTTTATCAAGGCCCGGAGAAGACCAGTTCTTTTTCTTTCGTAGGCAGTTGTAGATTGTTTCTTTTGTGACTATTATTGGGGCTTCATGTTGTTCTGGTCCAGTTGCTGTTAATGCCTTACGCACTTCTGTCAGCCATTTACGATTATCTAGGTTTTCATCATGTGCATTTTGCCATATTGGTATCCAAAATTCTTCAAAGTCTTCTTTCTTCAAGGTGTTTTCGTTTCTTTTTTCAGTCATCTCGTAATCAGTGAATTTTGGGCATTCTGTAGTAGTATCACGGTTTAGTATTGTTCTCAAGTGTCCGTAGAACTTTCCCTGGTCTTGATCGTATAAATTGTTAATTTTTCTTCTTTTTGCTGTTTCTATTTTATTCTTTCTCTCGTTCTTCAACTTTCTAAGCATGTTTATTTTCTTCTCTTTAAGTGTCACCAGTTCCTTCATGTTTATTTTACCTTTAATTTCTTTACTTATCCAATGTCTGTTTCTCCTAAGCTTTTTTGTCATTTTCTTGTTGTTTTTCACTCGGTTGATTTCCTCCGTCACTTGAGACGTTTGCCTTCTTAGTTTCGTAATCTCTTGTTCTAAAGTAATTAGCCATCTTGGTTTTGGTTTTTGATCTTTTCTTTGTCTTGCTTTGTTTGTTTTGCTGTTCATTGTGCTCTTTTTAAAGGAAATCGCCGTAGCGTAAATTGAGCAGTTACATTCCCATAGGAATAGCGTTGGGTTTTCGGTTGGGCTTGTTTTGATTAAACTGTTTGCAATAGTTCGTAGTTGGTTTAGCTGTTTTTTATTTGGTGTTTTCCTTGTGAAAGTGTTCTCCTCTCTGCTGTTCCAGGTTCCTGGTTGGTTGACGATTTTTCGGTAAGTTTCCTCTGCAGTTTGTAGTAGCTCAGCATAGTCCTGGCTTTGGATTTCGTCGGTGGCTTCAATGTTTACATGTTCTTGATTTTGTTGTACGTAATTTGCATACTGAGTTTGGTCTTCGGGATCTATATTTGAATTCTGTTCTGTTCTTATTTCTTGTGGAGTTTTATTCATTTGTGATCGTTGTTGCTCAATTTCTTCTGATATCTGAGTTGATGTAACTTTTGTTGTTTTCTCAATATGTGATATTTTATCTCGTAGGTTTTGAGCAGTTCTCTTCAAATGTCTATATCCCATACAATTCCAGTAGTTTAGTGTAAGATTCATCTTTCCTTCTTTTCGTCTATTTTCTTTTCTAGGGCAATTTTCAGATAGGTATAATTCTTCTGCTTTCTCTTTACATATCATTAGGTCAACA
>OX459110.1:3377500-3432500 GCA_949775045.1 Metridium senile
CTTGAAACGTAGCCGAGCTTGTGCATCGAAGCGAGACGAACGTTGAGCTTGCAGTGATAGAGACCTTTTATCACCTCGCAGGACAATTATTCAAGTGTCTCTATCATTTTAGCTCAACGTTCGTCTCGCTTCGATACAAAGGCCAGCTACCTTTCAAGATGGCGCATGGAACTGTAAAGGCTGGTTTTCACTAGGCATAAGTATAAGCACAAGCACAAACAAAAGATAGTGTCTTCTATTTTTCACTTGACATAAACAGACATAAGCATAAGCATAAGAAAAACAAACATATTCGTTTTCTTGTGTTTAGCTTATGCTTATGCTTATATCTAGTGAAACCAGCCTTAGGGGCTGTTACGTTTATATGAAGGCGAGTTGTCCCTGCTAGTCGGGATAACTCTATTGTTTTATATTCCCCCGGGGACACAAAACAAAAGAGTTATCCCGGCTAACAGGGACAACCCGCCTTCATGTATACAAGGGCACTATTAAATTAAACCCTAAAACTCACCCCAGAAGCTCCAGCTCGTGTTGAAAAGTGGCTAATCACAACCAATTTCCTTCATAGGCTCCATACAACAAAGTCCTTTTGAACGCCGTTATTCACCATCTACGAGACGCTTACAGCTGCCTCGATAACATTATCAAATCTCTTCCAAAAGACGGCATTCTAGTCTTCTCCGAGCGGCCTTCCAACGGCTTCCCTTTTCCGCTACTTGAAGAGCATTCAACGTATCTACGCAGTCTTCCCATAGCCACGAATCAAGTTTTGCCACTATTGAAAAGTCGCAGTGATGTCTTCGTTGAAGTAAGCAACGATGAAACCACTTATGGAATCAACAAACGCAGCTACTGTGATTGGATCCGTAGCGGCTTTTTGTCTTTTTTCAAGGATTACACAGAGGAAGATTTGGAAGATTACGTGCAGAGATTAGATAAAGAACAATTCGGTGGGATAGGAGATGAGGATGATATCGTTGTAAAAGACACTTTTATATTTACCAAATGCACTAAGATTTGCTAATTCATTTCTAGTAATTGAAAATTTGTAATATGAGAGTAGTAGGAATCTTTTTTGAACTGCATGTTGTTGTTAATTAAATTTGCTCAAATACAGCGCAATCCAGCCGGTTGGACTTCACCAGTCGAAAGCTGCGTTTTTATTGGCCCCAGTTAGACAGCACCGCCATTGTTTGGTTAGGTTTAGGGCAATTGTTTGGAAAGACTTTAATGTTTTTAAAACCAATCCTAAACCAGTTCGGTTACTTGCCAGATTTGGCAATATTTTGGACATTGCTTTTGTCCAATCACGTTCGAGGATTCACAAGAACAGTATCAAATAGCATAACAACCAAAAGATGTTGAAATGTGTGAGCGATCAACAATAAGAACCTAAATTAAACGACTTACAAAGAATAGCCACAAACGCTTTTAAAATATATATATTTATTTCTATGAATATTAGATACTTAGTACTCATACAAATCTGTAAAAGTTTATGGATTTATTACCCTTTAAATAACGCTAACAAACTCAATGTTGGCGAGTGGTATCTTCTATTTTATTGATCGCAATAGAAGCCACATACCCTTATTACAAAGGAATAACCCTTTCAAATGGGATGATGGCCCCTACCTACTTCTTGGCTGTAGTTCCATTGCTGGTTTACTGGGTACGCGTGGTGACCGTGTCGTGGTAGGGGGCATAACATCCGAAATAATATGCTATTAAATAAGCAACGAATCACTTTTACAATGTTTATGATAACCAAATACACATTTTGGATACAAAATCAAAGGCTTTGTCTCTTCTACAATGTTGCGTCAAATTGATGCAAGGTCGGATCTTTGTCAACGCGCGCGATCAGATATACCTCCGGCCGGCACGGGTTTGCGTGAACACATCTTCTCGTTCGATACTGAAACATTCCTTCCAAAGCTGTAACGCCTCCTATTTGAATGATAATTTCGAAACGTTTCTTAATATGCTTTTGACCCTTCGCCCAAAGTAGTTACAACAAACCCTACGATCGTTGTCCAGATACTTCTTCGTACGAGCCTCCACTGCTGAGATGTAAAATGGCGCCCATGCTGTTTCACTGCAGTGTGCCGTTTCATTGTAAATGCGCCATCACTTTTTCGCTGTGCGCCAACACAAAAATTATACTGTTAAAAAGGAAAACTCAAATACTTTTGATCTAATCGAGCCGATTTCTTTCAACCACGGGCAAATTTTGCTAAAAACGTCAAAATGATACTTTTAAATAGCTCTGAAAACACCAACGATCATCAAAAATTCAACAATAACTTATCATAAAAGGTCATAAAAGGTCGTGTAGTATCCAAATATGGGCATCTACTGCTACTTAAATGTCAATAGATTGCTCCTATTACAGTGAATTGTTGGATTGATTTGATTTTACTACAAAAAAATCCATGACAACAAGCAACCCTGATGATTATTTGGGGACGCCATTTTGTCACGTGACACATATTGCCAAATCTGGCAAGTAACCGAACTGATGTTTCGATTTGATGAAGACTCGCCAAATCCAGCACCAAATCGAAACATCGTTAAGGATTGGTTTAAAAAACAATACAGTCTTTCCAAACAATTAATTAATTATATATAGTCCGCTTCACAGTTCCAGGTGCCATCTTGAAAGGTAGCCGGGCCTTTGCATCGAAACGAGACGAATGTTCAATGCAATGATAGAGACCTTTTAATACCAAGCAGGACAATTATTCTCTATTATTGCAAGCTCAACGCTCGTCTCGCTTCGGCCCAACTACCTTTCAAGATGGCGCATGGAACTGTGTAGGGGACTATTGTCCTAAACCTAACCAAACAATAGCGGTACTGTATTATAGGGGGCCAACCAAACTGCAGCTTTCGACTGGTACTGGATTACTTCAAATATAATAACGCCACATCTAGCCTCTTCCGCAGTCATCTCTTATATCTCTTTTCATCGGGCTTCCTGTGGTTAGGAGAAAAAAATGAGCAGGGGAGGGGTAGAGGCCAAATATTTCAACACAGGAATCCCGATCGATTCAACAAAGGAATCCCTAAGGAGTATAGCCGGCGGTGGAGGCTAGGTCACATCTACCAGTTTGCAAGAAACCCTTTCTATTCCTTGACATCTTGCACTTCTATGGGAACGAGGTTGACATACTAAAATACCTGGCTTTTTGGAAAATTTAGAATCTTGGGCATCCTGTGTTGATTTTTTGACCGCGCGAAATATGGAGCTTAGCCAAAAATGGACAGGAAGCCCAAAACCCAATTTTCCTGCCAAAAAAACGAAAGAACGCCTGTTTTGCAGGCTACCTAAAATATTACAGCGCGACTCGCAAAAGTATGACCACATTTAATGTATTTGCATACTTCTATGCACGGGAGTTTGTACTTTAGACAGACACATTTGATGTGTAGTTGTCTGATTTTACCGAATAAGGCGTGTAAAAACTCGTTTCGCAGCATAAAGTCCGTGCATAGAAGTATGCGAATATATTAAAAGTGGTCATATACTTTTGTGCGTCGCTCTGTAAATACCTGAAATATTAAATACCTGAAATATTTAATGCCTGAAATATTAAATGCCTGAAATATTAAATACCTGAAATATTAAATACCAGAAATATTAAATACCTGAAATATTAAATACCTGAAATATTAAATACCTGAAATATTAAATACCTGAAATATTAAATACCTGAAATATTAAATACCTGAAATATTAAATACCTGAAATATTTAATAAGACAGCTTTATAAAATAACTTTTTAAAATCACGTATTTTGATTGGTTGAGGCGCGTGCTTTATAAGAGCCCACAGCACGCATGTTTGCATGTTGATCAATTTGTATTTTATAAAAGAAATAGAAAACTTGCTTTCTGTGCTGTATACAGTGATAAAGCACTTGGGGATTGTCAGAACACTCGAGAAGTGTTAACACTTCTCTCGTGTTCTGACAACCCCGGGTGCTTTATAACTGCACACAGCACGCGCGCGCGTTTTCTATTTCTTCAATAGCTTTAATTAATTGGATTTATTTAGCTTTAGACAAAACAATATCGGAATCAGATAAAAAGGCCGGATGCTCAGTATATCAACCACAGGAGGCCCAAACAATTCACTTTCACAGTAGAGATTTGTGAGGAAAAAAATCCGTGTTTTTTATATATTGAAATAAATTTCAATATATTTTAATCCTGTTCAATTTATTTGGTGCCATTCTGGGTGGTTTTTGAACGTTTTAGAGCAATTTTTTTTAATGTTTGCAGCCATTTCATTTTTAAATATACAAAAATGCTCTAAAACGTTCAAAAACCACCCAGAATGGCACCAAATATATTTAACAACGACACAGGATTGAAATATGTTGACATTTATTTCAATAAAAAACATGGATTTTTTGTCCCATACTGGCTTTACTGTAAAAGTGAATTGTTTGGGCTGCCTGTGTATCTGACTAGTTAATTAAGGTCAGTTTCGATCAAGAAAAAAACTGATCATGAACAAAATCTCGATATATAACTTACATAATGACTATCGTCATTATAACCATCATCATCACCAACATCATCTTGCATCATCATCACCACCATCGATCATACTCACGTTCTCGCTCGTGCCTTGTTGGTGTTGGGGAAGAAGGAATACTATGTAATCGATTATGAATCACTTCGGTGGAGGCATTCATAGAACTGTTGATATTGGTGTTGTTGTTGTTGTTGTTGTTGTTGTTGTTGTTGTTGTTAACCATCATCACCACCATCATGATCACCACCACTATCATCATCATCATCACCATCATCATCATCCCCATCATCATCAACACGATCACCATATTCACAATCGTAGCCATAATCCTCATCATCCTCGCCAACATCATCATTACTATTATGCATCATCACCATCATCATCACCACCATCATCACGACTATCATCATCGTCATCATCATCCTTATAATTACCATTATCATTGGTTCCATCATAATCATCACATAATTCCTATATTTCCAAAGTATTATGATTATAACTATCCAGAATCTTCTATCCAATCTGAAAACGCAGAACTATAGTAATCTAGCGGGAAAGGTGACCCCGAACTTTGCTGTTATAAAATGTTAATTGATTGACTGCAACAATACATCAAAAACAAAAACCTTTATGTATAATTTCTGAAGTTACTTTCATTTTATATTAATAACTTAAGCATGCTGTTTCTATTGTGGCTCGTTTATTTCAGGAACAAAGGTGAAGAAGTATATCTTATAAACATCACCAGTCATCCACTGCGAATTATGAATTAAACTAGCTGACACAATTTGAACTTAAATATACGAGTTGATATCTCGAGTGCAATTTATCGTCCTCAAGGGCTTTTTCTAGAGGTGTAACAACAAAGGGGTAAATTTGCATTTCAAACTGTGTGCATGTCAATCAATCTCTAATTGTGGTGACTATTTTGACTTGTAATTTACTGGATAGTCACAACAAATTGCCTCCCGGCCACAGCACGACGTTGGTGACCGCTCCAAGAAGTTATATTAGGAAAGCCATGGATTTACACAATATGTTTTAAGAGAAGCGAAGTGACTCGAAGCGGTAATTTGAAGGTAAGCTGTTTTCGTTTTCGTAATTCTTCACAACTGATATGGAAACTGTCTTTTCGGTTTCAAAAAGGCGACTACAGCGAATAGTTTCTTCAAAGTTTTCTGTCAGAAAGACTCAGACGAGGTCAATATCGCAGGGAATATTGATCAGTGACCATTAGCAAGAACTTTTCTGTCAGTAACACATATACAAAGCAGAATCAGACTTTATATTAATTGATAATATAATGTTAAAATAATGTATGCAGGTTTGAGATCAGTTAAACGAGGTTTATACTGCTCTGCTCACTGCATTTGGTAGCGGCTATTCAATGAGAGAATTAACAAATCATCTTAATCATGTACAGTATACAATATTTTATTGCTCATAACTTTTGAATACCGTTTGTATGATAGTCTATTACAAATTAATTATGAACTACAGCTAGTACAATGATTTATACCGCATTCGGTACAGCAAAACAGTCGAAGAAAAGAACTACAACAAGTTATTAATATAAACTACATATTTCCAAATTGCTATAATACGGTTTATACCGGTTTCTATAATTAAAGTCCCCCGGTCTTCTATCGACGACCTTGTACAATAACATCTCGTTCAAATTCCTAGTTATATATTCTGTATAAACAAGCGAACGTACTACACAAATAAATACACTGTTATGCATCTTAGGCCGCTTGATTTTTTAATCTCAAAGAGCTGATTGTTCTTAGTATGTAGTTTATTGTATAAATCCCTAGTTTTCAAAGCTTTTTCGAGATGGTTTCAGAACGGTTTTAGTTAGAAAACGTCTTGTGGCGGTAACTCAAAAGTTTATAAACACTGGTCTTTGTGTTCTGAGTGTTTCTTATGAAGACACACAGTCAATAAAATAAAACGTTTTAGGCAGTTTGGTATGTTAAGTTCTTGTCTAAAATAAATAAAACAACAGTCTTGTAATCCGCTGGCCTTCAAAGGTTGATGACAACAATCGGATTCGTAGGTGATGATTTTTTATTTTTCAATGTAGTTAAGCTCAGATATGCATATATAATAAAAATCTTTGTTTGTTTGTATTTTAAATTATATTTTAGTTATAATTTATGGATTTATGTTGATTGAAATTATATTTCTTTTTACTATACTGTGTATTCAATTCAAGACAAACCAATTTAACATTCATATTTTACAAATAACAATTCATATACCTTTTTCGATCCGTACTAATTTTGTATTTAATATACTAAAGCAATTATCCACCTCAGGCTCAGTGAATATCAGTGAATAATAGCGTATGATTCCGTCTCGATAAAATTACCTACAGCGTCTCGCGCGCTTTTAGCAATATATAAGAAATCAACATTTAACAATTATTCGCCGAAGGCGAAGTGATTATCGGTGAATATTTACCAAGCGGTGAGTCTTCGAGCTGCGAGGTAAATATTCACCGATAATCACTTCGCCTGAGGTGAATAATCGTTTTAGTATAAATACAAAGGTGATTATTTCAAAAAAGAAAGAAGGAAACAGCATTGAAAGTGAAAATATTTTATTTTTTAAAAGCGCGACCGTTACGCGTAAAAATTGTAAACTTTGTCTCGCATATAATGACAAAAAAAACAACGTGAAAATTTACTATGATACCTTTAAATAGCTTGACACCAAACTTAGTAGCTTCTTTTGTCGATTTTGGGACAGCATTTTCTTTAAAGTTTTCAATTTCATCTTTGATAACAGTGACAAAACAACTACTGGCAGCCATTTTGTCCGAAAAGGTGATTATCGGCTGATAATCCGAGATAGCAAACCAATCAGAGCGCGCGATTTTGTATAATCACCTTTGTATTTATACTAATGTTCTTTAAAAAGGCTGGTTATTTTCGCTTTTTGAAATAATCACTTTTATATTTATACTAAAACAATTATCCATCTCAGGCTTTAGAATATGGGTTAATAATAACCTTGACTCCGTACGTCTCGATAAAAATACCTACATTTCGCGCGCTTAAGAAATAAGACTATACTATGAAAATCACTAGAGTGGTTAAATGTACGTTGAAAATTTGGCCTTGGGGGTGTGTCTTTTTGTACCACATGACCAATTTTGATCAAAATGATTGGCCGGAAGCGATCACATGGTACAAAAAAAATTGGTCACGTGGACGGAATTTTTTGGGCATGATTACCAGTCTACTGATTTCCTTAGTAAGTAGGATGAGGGGGGTCTGTGGCACGGTTCACGGCAGAAAAAAATAGTGAATCAAGGATGTCGAAATTTGATTTTCACGAATCACGAAAATATGGAAGTAATGCACTTTTTACCTTACTTTTACACATAAAAAAACTTGGCAAAAAAGTAGTGTTCAATGAAACTGAATTATGGGAGGTCTTGCAACTCAAATTCACGTCGAATAAGTGGCGAAATCACGAATATCGGTTATTGATTCAAGTTCTACACGGGTCACGTCACGCAAAACATTTGGGTCACGGATCACGGAGAAGAATTTATTAGATTCACGTTTCTCGGAAAATAAAAATAGTTTATCACACATCACGAGAATACCCCTGTATGACCAACCAACCAACCAACCAACCAACCAACCAACCAACCAACCAACCAACCAACCAACCAACCAACCAACCAACCAACCAACCAACCAACCAACCAACCAACCAACCAACCAACCAACCAACCAACCAACCAACCAACCAACCAACCAACCAACCAACCAACCAACCAACCAACCAACCAACCAACCAACCAACCAACCAACCAACCAACCAACCAACCAACCAACCAACCAACCAACCAACCAACCAACCAACCAACCAACCAACCAACCAACCAACCAACCAACCAACCAACCAACCAACCAACCAACCAACCAACCAACCAACCAACCAACCAACCAACCAACCAACCAACCAACCAACCAACCAACCAACCAACCAACCAACCAACCAACCAACCAACCAACCAACCAACCAACCAACCAACCAACCAACCAACCAACCAACCAACCAACCAACCAACCAACCAACCAACCAACCAACCAACCAACCAACCAACCAACCAACCAACCAACCAACCAACCAACCAACCAACCAACCAACCAACCAACCAACCAACCAACCAACCAACCAACCAACCAACCAACCAACCAACCAACCAACCAACCAACCAACCAACCAACCAACCAACCAACCAACCAACCAACCAACCAACCAACCAACCAACCAACCAACCAACCAACCAACCAACCAACCAACCAACCAACCAACCAACCAACCAACCAACCAACCAACCAACCAACCAACCAACCAACCAACCAACCAACCAACCAACCAACCAACCAACCAAACAACCCAGCCAACCAAACAACAAACCAACCAACCAGCCAACTAACTAACCAATTAACCCAACAAAACAAACAAACAAACAAACAAATAAAACAAACGAACGAATTGAACGAACTTGCAAATGAATTTGTAAACAAACCAACCAACCAACCAAACAACAAACAAACAAACAAACAAACCAAGAAAATAAACAAACAAGCAAACAAATAAAACAAAGTAACGAACTTGCAAATTAATTTGTAAACAAACAAACCAGCCAACTAGCCAAACAACTAACCAAAAAACAAACAAACCAATACAAACCTCGTAAAGGAAACAACCGACCAACAACAACAACAAAAACTAACAAACTAACAAACAAAACAACCAACCAACCAACCAACTATAACCACCCGGTAATTAACGAACTAATCAATCAATCAGCCAACCAACCATGCAACCAACCAACCAATCAATTATATAATACAACGTGCAAAATATGCGTGAGTTTACCCAATGTCACACAATTTTGAAATCCTTAATGAGAGTTCTTCGACCTTTATCGATACTTCAAATATCATCTCCTCATGTTACACTCTACAAAACAACTTCTCATCATATTCATCGATCACTCGTTAACACTAATATCTATTCTCCATTTATTTATACGAACTGCCTTTTAAGATAGTAATCTTTATTGGTCAACAAAGAGTACGAGATTGGGAGTGTATTTCAGTGGGGTTTGAGGCCAAAGTCAGTCCAGACGAGCACAAATCGACGATAATGTTTGCGGAATTTTGATGTTGCTACTCTAGTGTAATTGATCATCGATTCCTCGAAGCAATAAACGGTGAGTAATTTTTTAAAATAACTTAATTTCTTTCGACGGCATCGACAGAATTCACTTAATAATCTAAAGGAAAACATTTTCGAACTTTCTATAAACCTCGTAAGCTTTTAAAAAATTATTTAGTCTTGAGTAAATTATCTTTGCTTCGTGGACTGAGAGTTTCATATACTAGAATGATCGACCCTAGCCAAATAAACAAAGTCAAAAGTTATGTATTTTCTTCTGTATTTGAGTCAAGTATTTTCAATGTTTTCAAAATATTTTGCTTTAGGATTTACTCAAGTAGGCTTTTCTCTCACAAAGTCTAGCTTCAGTCTATTTTTCTCAATGACAATGACAATGACAGAAGTTTATTCAGTACCTTAGATATATATACATATTAATTTACAATTTTTGTTATTAAATAGAAGATAAGAGTACAGGCTACCTATAAGAACCATTGCTGGCTAACCAAGATAGATAGCTTACATAAGTAATTATATATATATATTATGGTCAAGTACGTGAATGTGCAGATGTCAAACTCGTTTGCCTCAAATCTCATTTTCTGTAAGGAGATTATTATATTTTCAATTAATATCGTGAGCGAAAGAGCATTTGGAAAAATAACTCACGATTTCAAATACTTTGTCAATTGGTAAGACATGATTTTGTCGATGGATTAATAAAGATTTTTATAATATTCAAGTGTAAACACTTTGATCATGCACGAAACAATTGTTTCGTATAGTCACGTACAAAAAGACAAAAGTTGTAGCGAGGTGACGTGTGCAGACACTATATATACCAATGAAATAATATATACCCATGAAATAATATATCAAATTAGTTGCTACTGTGGAATAGAGGGCAAACACTATATCCATGAAATAAAATCAATTAATTGCTACTGTGGAATATAGAGCGTAAACATTGGCTATATCCATGAAATAGAATCAAATTGCTACTGTGGAAAAGAGCACAAACACTATATCCATGAAATAAAATAAATTGCTACTGTGGAATAGACCGCAAACACTAATGTCCATGAAATAAAATAAATTTCTACTGTGGAATAGAGCGCAAACACTAATGTCCATGAAATAAAATAAAATTGCTACTGTGGAAAAGAGCACAAACACTATATCCATGAAATAGAATCAAATTGCTACTGTGGAATAGAGCGCAGACACTATATCCATGAAATAGAATCAAATTGCTACTGTGGAATAGAGCGCAGACACTATATCCATGAAATAGAATCAAATTGCTACTGTGGAATAGAGCACAAACACTATATCAATGAAATAGAATCAAATTGCTACTGTGAAACAGAGTGCAGACACTAATGTCCATGACATAAAATAAATTTGCTGCTGTACTAGAATATAGAGGGCAAACACTATATAAAAAAAATAATATCAAATTGCTACTGTGGAATAGAGCGCAAACACTACTGATCCATGAAATGAAATGAAATTGCTACTGTTGAATAGAGCCCAGACACTATATCCATGAAATAAAATAAAATTACTACTGTGGAATAGAGCGCAAACACTATATCCATGAAATAAAATAAAATTACTACTGTGGAATAGAGCGCAAACACTATATCCATGAAATAAAATAAAATTGCTACTGTGAAAAAGAGCGCACACAGAGCGCAGACACTATATCCATAAAATATAATAAAATAAAATTGCTACTGTGAAAAGGAGCGCAGACACTATATCCATGAAATCAAATTGCTACTGTGCCATGGAATAGAGCGCTAGCGCTATCCATGAAATAGAATCAAATTGCTACCAGTGTGGAATAGAGCGCAAACACTATATCCATGAAATAAAATAAAATTACTACTGTGGAATAGAGCCCAGACACTATATCCATGAAATAAAATGAAATTGCTACTGTTGAATAGGGCGCAGACACTATATCCATGAAATAAATAAAATAAAATTTCTACTGTGGAATAGTTTTCAGTGGCTATTTGTTACCATAGAATTGTAACGAGTCAACTTTGACTAATGGCCACTAAAAAAACCTATTACTATTCAACATTTGAAATTAGCAATTTTATGTAATATGACGTATATGTGCTACTTATGAAAGTCCAACGTTAGTTCTTTCATTTTTTACTAAAATTAGCAAGATAAAAGTAATTCTGGCCGAGAAAATTCAAGCTGAAACGTATGCAAATCAGGACGAAATCTATATGAGATTTACAGACCTCGTGACGGACGTGATTTCTTTTGTCAAATTCTCATTAATTATTCATGAATTTTATAAGTAATGTTTAATAAACGAGCAGGAGTGTTTTATCAGGATTTAAAACCACGCGGCGAAGCCAAGTGGTTTTAAACCTGACAAAACACGATCTGCGAGTTTATTGAACGACTTCAAAAACTCCAACCTATATTTTGTGTAAAAAAAAACAAGGATTTGTGAAAGTTTATTAGAGAAAATTAAGGTTAAAGTTTATGTAAATTAGGGTGAATCTATAACTTCAGTTAAAACACTCGTCACGGTTACGATTTCTTTTGAAAATTTCTCATGAATTATTAATGAGTTTTTGAAATATATTTACATAGTTGATCTGGCTTAATTCTTCTGAAAGTATATCATTCGCGTGACCTGCATTTTACTGCTTATAGAAACCAGTCTTTATCGTGTTTATTGAGAATATTCTAGATGTATTTTGTTTCTCCTTGTATGCGAGTAACTGGTATCTAATGTATATACGGCTAGCGTAAAAACAGTAATGATACTGTCACTCTATGAAAGGATATTCAAATTATAACCGACAGCCTACTTGAGATCGACGGCTATATCTGTTTGATGATTGTGTTATAGTATTTCCTATATATTTAAATTGACGACTATTTGCACTAAATGCTCTAGCATATGTTCGTTGTTGATATGCTCGTGAAGTATTTCCGCCAACTTGAGCATTTCAGCAATTGGAAATCTTCACCTCTGATCTATACAATACAATACAATACTTTTATTGCTCATCATATATCGTATATATAAGATTTTTACAAGATTGGGATCTTCCTTTCGTGCTTTTTCCAATTGTCCGTTTATTTCCTTTTCCGACCTTTTCCCTTCCGACTTGTTTGTTTGTTTGTTTGTTTGTTTGTTGGCTTGATTGTTTGTTTGTTTGTTTGTTTGCTTGTTTGTTTGTTTGTACATGTTCGTTCGCTCGTTCGTTCGTTCGTTTGTTTGTTTGTTTGTTTGTTTGTTTGTTTGTTTGTTTGTTTGTTTGTTTGTTTGTTTGTTTGTTTGTTTGTTCGTTTGTTCGTTTGTTTGTTTGTTTGTTTTATTGTTCGCTTATTTGTTCATTTGTTTGTTCATTTGCTTTTTGTTTCTTCCTTTCTTCGTTTGTTTGATTGTTCGGTTGTTTGTTTGTTTAATTTGTTATTTGTTCGTGAGTTATTCTATGATACGAAGGCCGTTCCTGAATCGACACAAAATTAAAACAACATATTTGCGTATAGTGCTATGTTGGTCAGTATCAGCGACAACCATGTGGAAGCTATCCTACCATATTCATAATTAATCAGCCATCCGTCAAATCTTTAATTACCATCGATTGGCACGATCGCAACCCTATCTACTCCATGGGCGTAGCATTGGAAATTTATATTTAATGCGTGCTTAATTAAAAATATGCGCAGTCGATCATATAATAGCATGTTAGACTGCGCAATATTAAGTAATAGATATTATTATTATAGTTATTATTATTAATTCTAACTGAACGCGTAGCATGTGAATTTATCATACAGTAACAGAATAGCACGATGTACTTACATAGTAGACTGAATTAATCAAGATCTCAATGGAAACTAGTGAGTAAACTAGTATAGGCTGCGTCGGTGTTTGATATAAACGATAGGTAATAGAATGAAATTTGTAACACCGTAAAAAATGTTGACTTAACTTTACTGACGTTTTGAGCTTTAGCTTTAGAGGAGATATGAATACTTTTTAATGCAGATTTCATTTCAAATATCTTAGCTTGTCCCAAATTAGCACAATGGTCAGTTTTGGATTTTTGCATTGCACAGCGTACCTACAAAGTTAAAATTGCCGCGAACGTAATGTCTGTAAAAATGTTTGGACAAGCCTTGTCGTGCCTTGCCCGCGTTCGTGCCGTGAGCTTTTCATACGTACGAAATCTTCTCTATCATATGCTATCGATGCCAAGGCGGCCACATGAACAACTTGAGTGTGTTTAAGATCTAAATTCCCATATGCCGGCTCTTTAAAACACCAAGGGGAAACTGGTTCAAGTAGATATGTTTGAAGGGGTCAGTTTAGTCTATAGGTCACGCGAGCTATATTTTCGTGACTTATATATGTGTCTGGCTTAACAATTTTAAAAGGGAAAGCTTAATTCCACAACTTTACCGTATGTATACATGATTAAACAAACAAACAAAGACACAGAAGAACAAACAAACAATCAAATAAACAAACAAACAAATAAAACAACAAATAAACCAACAAACACAAGCAGACAACAAACAAACAAACAAATATAGACAAATCAAAACAACACACACCATGCAAGCAGCGAACATGGTACAAGATGAGACACGTAGCTTTGCATCAGGACACCGTCTTTCATTGTTAAAGGATGTCACAAATTATATCCCATTTATCATACGAGGCCATGACTCTGAGTTTTATTTTGGAAGAAAGACGTGACTTCAACAGGACGCAGTTTATGCATTTAAGGAATTTGAATAAAGAGTTTCTATCGGATATGAACTATTGAATATATTGTATTATTTGAGATTATTCGAGAATTATAATGACCGGCTTTCCTTTCCTTTCCTTTCCTTTTCTTTCCTTTCCTTTCCTTATCAGAATATCTTGTCAGCCGTTACTATGACAGTAGCCAATCAGAGCGCAGACCAAAAAAGCCACTAAAATGCTCTTTTTGATCTGTGCACGGCCATTTTGAGTAAGCTGAGTTTAAAAATTCAAAGCTCCAACACCAACAAATATAGCAAAGAAATTATCCAGTTTTAAACATTGTTATTCTATCGTGTTGATGGACGTTGACTCCAAAGCTATGGGGCTTAAAGAAAAAGAGTTTTGGCTAAAATTTGACGCCGGTTTAGTAGTTTTAAACCGATCAAAAGGTATGCCTCTTGAAGTTTTTTCCTAATCTTTAGAAATGACCAAAATTTACCGAAATTTTGCTAAAATATCATTTGTTAACTTTTGAATTGAGAAGACACTCCGAAATATAGTTTATTAGTACATTGGGAAATTGTTTTGAATTAATAAACTGTGAATTAGAAATCCAAATTAGAATCAAACGATTTAAGCTAATTCACTCGGGGATCGGAGCAGGCTTTTGAAAATTATTTGTACGTAAGTATAAGATTCTTATTCAAAATCTTTGTAAACTTAATAATCAAGTCAATCCAGAGCAATACAAACTTCTTCTGCTAGCAGGGTAGCTATACAAAATTTCATTATTATAAGTTATAAAAAAATGTTCATAACTGGCCATATAATTAACACACACTTACTACGAAAGTGTCATGGCTCCAGGTGTAGGGGCCGTCAGAGAAGCGGTCCAATACCTGGTACTAATAGTATACATTGTAAAGCGCATTTGAACATATTTCACATGGAAAGTGCGCTATATAAATTCCATATCATCATCATTAATATACATTGTAAAGCGCATTTGAACATATTTCACATGGAAAGTGCGCTATATAAATTCCATATCATTATCATTAATATACATTGTAAAGCGCATTTGAACATATTTCACATGGAAAGTGCGCTATATAAATTCCATATCATCATCATTAATATACATTGTAAAGCGCATTTGAACATATTTCACATGAAAAGTGCGCTATATAAATTCCATATCATTATAAATAAAATGCGCTTTATAAATAATTACATATCATTATCATAATATACGTGGAAAGTGCGCTAGATGAATTCCATATTTTATTGATCTATTTTGTTATTTCGAATCGTTGTTTTCATTGCAGCTGCACGTTTGGTAGGTGTTGGGGGTCAATATGCAGGGGGGCACAGGCGCGCCCAGTCTGCGGTTAACCCGTCGAGGAGGCAGCCCATTCTTTAATGAATCAGCAAATAACAACAACAACAACAACAACAACATCAACAGTTCTATGAATGCCTCCACCGAACTGATTCATAATCGATTGCATAGTATTCCTTCTTCCCCAACACCAACAAGGCACGAGCGAGAACGTGAGTATGATGATGGTGATTATGATGATGAAGGGAATGATGATGATGATGATGTTGATAATGATGCTTCGTGATGATGGTCGTGGTGATGGTGGTAATGGTAATGATGGTGGTGGTGATGGTGGAGATGATGATGGTGGTGGTGGTGGTGGTGATGGTGGTAATGATGGTGATGATGATGATGGTGGTGATGAGGATGATGATGATGGTGGTGGTGGAGGAGTTGATGATGATGGTGATGATGATGATGCTTCTTGATGGTGGTGGTGGTGATGGTGGTAATGATGGTGATGATGATGATGCTTCTTGATGGTAGTGGTGATGGTGGTGATGATGATGATGATGATGATGGTGGTGATGATGATGATGATGATGATGGTGATGATGATGCTTCTTGATGGAGGTGGTGGTGATGATGGTGATGATGATGATGATGATGATGATGGTGGTGATGATGATGATGATGATGATGATGGTGATGATGGTGCTTCTTGATGGTGGTGGTGATGATGATGATGATGATGGTGATGATGATGCTTCTTGATGGTGATGATGCTGGTGGTGATGGTGGTAATGATGATGGTGATGATGATGCTTCGTGATGATTGGTTGTTGTGGTGGTGATGATGGTAATGATGATGATGATGGTGGTGATGATAATGATGATGGTGGTGATGATGATGTTTATTGATGATGATAGTAATGATGATGATGATTGTGATAATGATTGTGGTTATGGTCATAATAATGATGATGATGATAATGGTTATAATGATGATGTTGATGGTTATAATGATGGTGATGCTGCCTGGTATGATGGTGATAATGATAGTTATAATGATAGTGATTATGATGATAATAATGATGACGATTGTGGTAATAACAATGATGGTGATTATTATGATAATAATGATGATGATTTAGAGAGATATGACCATATGACCAATGAGTTCATATCTATTACAGGAAGAACGACCGCCTTGAACATGGAATGGCTTAAAAGTTCTGTCAAACTACTCGAGAGCGCCTTGCGAGAGCGAAACAAGCAGATGGAAATCCAACGAAAAGAAATTGAATTCTTACGAAAAGAACTAAGGCGAAAAGATGAAGTTATACTAGAATACGAGAACATTATCAAAGAACGCGAAGACATGGAAGATATGGAGAAAAGAGAATTGGAAATATTACACAAGGAAGTACGGACGTTGCGGATGGATGTCATGACCAAGGTAACAATAGCCCCATTCACAGTTCCCTGCGCCATCTTGTATGGTGAGCATGCTCCCATGATCCTTTGATCTTTTTGCATTTTCTCCCTTGTTTTCCATAAGTAAAATAACTGTGTCCCTGAGATGTTTTACCTTATGTTCCCATGAACTCTAAAACTATTGTTTTATCATATTTTGCTCCCTTGTTCCCTGAAAATAATTTGGCAGTATCCCTTGTTCCCTAAAAATAAATGCGCTTGTTCCCTTGTTCCCTAAAAATAAATGCGCTTGTTCCCTTGTTCCCTGAAAATAAATGTCATTGTTCCCTTGTTCCCTAAAGCCCCTGGGAGGGGCTCTATGGTAGCCGGGCCTTTGCTTTGAAGTGAGACGGCCGTTGAGCTTTAATGATAGAGACACGTGAATAATTGTCCCGCAAGGTGTTACAAGGTTTGTATCATTGGAAGCTCGACGTTCGTCTCGCTTCGATGTAAAGGCCCGGCTACCTTTCAAGATGGCGCAGGAAACAGTGAAGGAGACTATTATTTGTCGAAGGCGAAGTGAATATCAGAGAATAATAACCGTAGAGACGGAGTCAAGTGGTAGTGCGTAGTGAGGTAGTGAGTGTGGGTCAGATTTTCTCCAATAACTCGGTCTGTCTAGAAGCTAGATTGAGACGTTAAAAAGTTATTAATTTATATATTATTATGATAACTAATATTTTCAATGATTTGTCGTAAGATCATGACAATACGAGAGCAAGAAAACTTTATGACAACTAATATTTTCAATGATTTGATGTAAGATCCGTGACAATACGAGAGCAACAAAACTTTCTGATAACTACATTTTCAATTATTTGTCTCAAGATCATGCCGATACGAGTACAGGAAACCTTTATGGTAACTTATATTTTCAATTATTTGTTTTAAGATTATGACAATACGAGAGCAAGAAAATCTTATTAACGATCTTGAGAACAAGAATGAGAAAATGATGTCAGTCATGCCACCGCCCTCTTTCAAACCCCGAGTACGTGGCCAAGGTGTGTCTGCTGAACCTGCTAAAAGAATACGATCGGCAAGGCCTGAACCAAAGACAGTCTTAAAAATTGAAAGGTAAGACATACAAGATATTTCTTTCCTATTCCTATTTCTATTTCCTATCTTGGGCTTCCTTTGTCGAGCTTTCATATCGGGTACCTTTGTCGGGTTTCTTTTTTTGGGCCTCCTTTGTCGGGTTTCTCTTGTTGGGCTTCCTATGTCGAGCTTCCTTTTAGGGCTCCCTTTGTTGGGCTTCCTTTGTCGGGTTTCTTTTGTTGAGCTTCCTATATCGTCAGTCACTCAGTCAGTCACTCAGCTAGTCAGTCACTCAGCTAGTCAGTCAGTCTGCTAGTCAGTCATTGAGAATACAAGTTTGTCAGTCAGTCAGTCAGTCAGTCAGTCAGTCAGTCAGTCAATAAGTTAGCGACTTAGAATTATAAAATCTATGTTCACAATTAATCAATTATCTAGCATTAATACCGTCGGCTCTCTGGAATTTTAGCTTCAATTTGGCTAAAGTGACTTCCGACGTAAAATACAGTTCATTCCTTTTTTGTCTGTTTACTTTTATGTGGTATCATGTGACCGATCATGTTAGTGTCATTGACTGCACACTGTTTTAAAAATAGAAACTAGACGCACTTAGTGCGTTTACTCAGGCTACGTCATAGAGTAGTAATTGATAGGTGGTTTACCTGTGGCATTACGTCATTTATTGTTCATTCAATCATTCTTTGTACATTCCTTCTACATGTACATTTCCTTATTTTTATTACGATTGTGTATAACACACGGCCTCTTATTTTATAAATATTACTTAAAATACGATAACAATAATATACATAAACCGCTGAGCACAGCGAGTAGCCTACTTAAAGCCACTTACATCAACAATATGATATGTCTTTTAACACAGCAGGATCAACTCTTAAAAAGCTTTTTACTCAGGCTACCCCGCTGGGAAGCCTGGGTCTAGGTTTACTTTTTCTATCTATAGGTCTATCGTTGTGTCGAGATTACACAATGAATGGATAAATGAATGAATGAATGAATGAACAATGAATGAATGGATAAATGAATGATTGAATGAACAATGAATGAATGAATGAATGAACAATGAATGGATAAATGAATGAATGGATAAATGAATGAATGATTGAATGAACAATGAATGAATGGATAAATGAATGAATGGATAAATGAATGAATGAATGAATGAACAATGAATGAATGGATAAATGAATGAATGAATGATTGAATGAACAATGAATGAATGAACAATGAATGGATAAATGAATGAATGGATAAATGAATGAATGAATGATTGAATGAACAATGAATGAATGAATATTAAAAATGGATGAAAAAAGGGATAAATAAATGAATGAATAGACGATTGAATGGATGAATGAATGCATGAACAATGAATGGATAAATGAATGGATAGATGAATGAAAAAGGGATGAATTTATTGAATAAATAAATGAATAAATGGATGGATAAATAATTAATGGATGAATAAATGGATGAATGAATAAATGAACGTATGAATGTATGAACAATTAATGGATGGATGAATGAATGAATTGGTGAATGAATGAATGGATTTACAATGAATGGATGAATAATGAATGGATGGATGAATAAATAAATAAATGGATGAACGAATGGATAACTGAATGGATGAATGAATGGATGAATAATGAATGGATGAATGAATAAATGAACAAATGACCAAATGAATGGCTCAATAAGCCATTTACCAAATGTACAATCAAATAAATGAATGAATTGATAAACGATGAATTAGACGGACATACAAATATAAAATAAGGAAATATATAAAAGTAAAACAAAATACTGAAAGGAACTTTCAGAAAACCATAATAAAACGGTGTTGCAAATTTCATTCTATTACCTATCGTTTATATCAAACACCGACGCAGCCTATACTAGTTTACTCGCTAGTTTCCATTTATCTGACCAATTAGTGAGACTCAGACCCACACTCACTACCCCTACATTTATTTAACTATTTTTAAAAGGACTGATAACCCTATAAGCTAAGTGCATGTACGTTGGTGTTCGCATGTATTCATGACAATTTTTGACGTTCGTTGTTGACGTTCGTTCTTTGTTTCGGAAATCACAATATAGCTTAATAGCCAACTTTCGATATTTATATCAAATTTCACATTATTTTTTTCAATAATCACCTACAGTGTTTTGCTTGCTTTTAACAAAAAAAAAATCAACAGTTCTCGGCTCAAAAAAGAGCGGATATTTTTTTACTTTATGAATTGATTACTTTTTTATTTATACTAAAACAATTATCCACCTCAGGCTCAGTGAATATCGGTGATTATTATATAACATATAGTGGTATACCGAGTGATATCAACTAGATAAAAAGCCTATCCTAGTCATGAAGATATCATTGATATCACACATGTGTGATATCACTCTCAACCAATCAACTTTCAAAATATATATATATTTTTTTCTTCAATCTGTTATATAATAAACAGAACATTACATGTGCGCTTGGAGATATGAATTTTATCTTCTCGTGTTGAAAAGATATCCCACTCATTCGCTGCGCTCACTCGTGGGATATCTTATCAACACTCGAAGATAAAATTCATATCTCCGCGCGCCCATGTAATATCCTCTATATAATAAACTTCGTATCAGAAATACCGTATGCAATCTTGAAAACAATACCATTACCATATATGATATTGTAGGTGAGAAGTAACAAAAGACTTTGATTAGCAGGCGAGATTTTTTTTCTTTAACAGGTTGTTCTTGGCCATTATTCTCCGCATTTACTTCACCTTGGACCATTTGATTTTTGTAGGGGGGGGGGGGGGGGGGGGGGGGGGGGGTAGATTTTGAGCGTGCTCGAAATTTTTTTTTCGCCTTCCAGTGTTGCAGGATATTTTTTTTTAGCTGTACCAAGCTATATTTTTTTGCCATATTGACGTTGCACGATATTTTTTTTAAGGTTCGAGAGCTTGCTCGATATTTTTTTTAATTTAACCCTTAATTTGGCGAATAATTGTTAAATAATTTTTTGCATTTATTGTAACAACTATGTGACAAGCTTTGACGTTTTCTGTCTATAAAACCAAAACATGAAAAGATGTCCATTTGAGTCACTGCCAGAATTAGCTAAAGATAAATTCACTCACGTTCGACCGGGACTTTGACGTCATAATACAATTTTCTCATTGCCAGACGGAAAGGAATTATAGGCATACACCTGTTTTAAAAAGGTTGTCCAAGGTGATAGGCCATTCCAAGAAGAAAAGGAATTATAGGCATACACCTGTTTTAAAAAGGTTGTCCAAGGTGATAGGTTATTCCAAGACTGAAAGGAATTATAGGCATACACCTGTTTTAAAAAAGGTTGTCCAAGGTGATAGGTCATTCCAAGAAGGAAAGAAATTATAGGCATACACCTGTTTTAAAAAGGTTGTCCAAGGTGATAGGTCATTCCAAGATGGAAAGGAACTTATAGGCATACACCTATTTCAAAAAGGTTGTCCAAGGTGATAGGTCATTCCAAGATGGAAAGGAATTATAGGCATACACCTATTTCAAAAAGGTTGTCCAAGGCGATAGGCTTATTCAAGATGGAAAGGAATTATAGGCATACAAATATTTAAAACAGGTTGTCCAAGGCCATATGTCAACTAAAGATGGAAAGGAGTTATGGGCAACCACAAACTTTAGGCATTTGATATACTACGCGCGCCCTGATTGGCTGGCTACCGTACCGTGCACGACTTTTTTTTAAACAGGTGTATGCCTATAATTCCTTTCCTTCTTAGAATGACCTATCACCTTGGACAACCTTTTTAAAACAGGTGTATGCCTATAATTCCTTTCCTTCTTGGAATGACCTATCACCTTGGACAACCTTTTTAAAACAGGTGTATGCCTATAATTTCTTTCCTTCTTGGAATTACCTATCACCTTGGACAACCTTTTTTAATACAACCTCCCTAGAACTAGTTGTAAACAACAATGTCTTTTTTTGTGCTACCATCACTACACTTGAATTATCGCATCACACTTAGACGGTTCCGACATCTTGAAGATAAAGAAAAAAGAAAATTGACGGTAATCTACCAAGATATCCACGTCAAAACAAAACAAGATTATTCCTTTCTTCAAATCCCTTTTGAAATATTCATAAAATGACTTTATATTGGGTGGAAACGCAATAATGATTTAGTTAATAAAGGCGAAAATTGATAGCACGTGAATATAGTTGTCTTAACTATTCATTAAAGCGACTGCATATCGTCCATTTGTGGGCGGCAGTAATTCTTTGAGATAGCAGACTCGATCAATCTATTGTTCGCTTGAAAAAACATTTTGAAAGCAACTCTGCTAATTTGGGAGAAGAATTTCGTTAGAGAAAATTTGTGCAAGGGAGCGAGTTATCTTTTATGGAAATTATTTGTAATTAGAGGTTTTGTAGAAGTGTATCGTATAGAAGAGTAAGAAAGATAAGAAAAAATGCAAAGGAATTAGAGGCAAAAAAGCAAACAAATGGACAAGCTATTTTTTAAATGTTAATGCAAGCAAGCAAGCAAATATACAAAGAAATAAACAAGCAAATAAACAAGCAAACACACTGAGCAACAAGACAACAAACGAACGAACAAACAAACAAACAAACAAACAAACAAACAAACAAACAAACAAACAAACAAACAAACAAACAAACAAACAAATACAAACGTTAAAAAATACAACATCGAAAAGTTGTGAAAAAAACCCCACAAAAATACATTAACACAATATAAAACGACCATAAAAATCATAAATAATAATATACAAAATAAAAAAATCCAACTAAAATGGCACAAATAATATACAACACACGAAAAACGAAAAAAAAAATCATTTTTATTCACTTTCAAAGCCATCTCCGGTCGACTGAAAGTTCGCGTGCATATATTAATAAAGCCATCGATGGGTTCGTGATCGCTTGGCCTTATATACCATACACATGCCAAATTCTTCCATCACAGGAATGTGGCCTGATCTAAGTCAGACATAAAAATTATAATAAGCTATACATTTTCCAACTCTGTGACAAAGAAATGACGAATTGTATTGATCAAGCGATAAATATTCTAGTCCATTTTAAAGCTTTTTAGTGGCTTCCGGAGGCTATAACGACACAATCATCGGAATGAAAAAAACCTTTCTGCTAATATAATATTACGGGGATTCATTAGCGGACTAGAAAACACTGGTCTTAACTAATTTTATAAGCTAATTATTCAGTTTTTTATTGGGTGTGTATAGTTCTTGCTTGGTTGCAGGAAGAAAGCACATTTCAATGACTGAAAAGGACAATAATTACCTAAATTATGGTCGTGCTGTTAAAGTTTATATGAAACTTCATTATTCAAAAGGAACTTTCTCGGCTGGTGCTTCCTCGTTAATAAACTCAATATGCAAATAATACGAACCGAAAAAGGTGCAAAGTGCAAAAAAGTCTTATTATTCTAGTGTTTACAATGAACTCCCACTCAGTCTAATTGCGTTAAATAGAACAAAAATGTTTTGCTGGTATAATTCGTTTTGAAGTCATACCTACCCAGAACTGGTTAGCCCGGCTGTCTAAACATCAAGCATACGATTGATAATAAGCTAGTCAGAGCTGGGCTTAAAATGTGATGGTTCAAGGCCCTAGACTGATGAATATTAATCGACACGGGCCAATGAAAAACCTGGATTAACTCTCAGATTCTCAATCAAATGCCTTTGTCAACAAGCGCAGGACCAAGTATTGAGTCGACCGTATTTCTTCTTATCTTGACAGCACGCTCCTCTCGTCTGGCGTCTTCTCAAAATTTTATTACGAAACAGGGATATGTTGGCTACTAACTGAGACATTTTAGGACAGTGTTTCGAACATGGTGTGATAAAAATTTCGTCATCGTTGTGGACCATCATTGGGCGAGCCTTACTTTCCTATCAACACAAAAAGGTGTTCTCATTTTCTAGAAACGCAGGGCGCACACAGGAAGCCAACCTTTCACAAGAAGGGAACGTTCTACACTAGAATCTGTATTCGCTTGAATTGTCGAAATCTTCACTATTTTACACAGCAAATTTTTTTCAGTTCGCGAGTCAACACCAGACTTCATTACCCAGAGTCCTGTTCGAGTGGTGGCGGTAATCGATGCACTAATGCATTGCGCCAAGGAAACCTCGCATCTCAGAACAAGACGATCCAGTGTTGGTTGTTTGTGTTTTGGCCGAGTTACCACCAAAATGGGCAGTCTACGAGAACTGCAGCACGCGCTGCAGGAGAAGAACAGCGAACTAAAGATGAAGGATAGCAGAATTATGGCCTTGGAGCAAGAACTTCGCAGGAAGGACGAGTTGGTACGAAGGCTTGAGAGCGAGTTGGACAAGTATCGCTCGGTGTTGCAGCCCGCCGCTTCGAGCACGACTGGCGGCGGTGGTCGAGCCAGGAACCAAAGACAAGGTATCTCTGCCGAACCACAGAATGCCAAAGCAGTCGTCGAGAGCCAAAAGCCGTTACAGAAGCACATGAAAACATCAAGGCAAGCTATGATAGTGATCATGTATTGTGCATATTTTGTTTGAGTCAGACTTCGTGTTTACCATATCAACTTCGGTTCTAATTTACTACCCAGTTGATTTGAGTCTCGTGGACACTTAATGCCTTTAAATTGTTCTCGTTGTGATATTTATTGATATCGCTATCGAAGGGAATGTGATTGTTGATTCACACAGTACGCTTGTAAAGGGATAGTTGATTGCCTTTATGGTTCGCTCGCGTTTACAATCCGCGACTCATAACAACTGTACCTTCATTTGTTTCGCTTTAACGTCCTCCAACTCTGGTTTTAATGATTTGTTATTACTTACAGAGTATTTTTAGGTATATATCACGTACTGTAAAAGTATTGATACCGCCAGATTGATCGCGGCTGATTGCTTCTATTTTACATAAAAAAAACGCATCTAAAAGGGCTTGTTTTTTAATTTAAAATACATGTAAAAATATAAACCAGTTGTCGTTTTAAGAACCATTGATCACGGAATCGTACGTTCGATTTCATGCGATTGATTTTAAAGCAACGTTCGATAGTTTAAGTTCTTATTGGAATCGCCCCAATTTCATAATAACTCGCCACCGCCATAAAACATCTATTTAGGCAAAATTGATGCAAATTATTCTAAGAGTCTGTTGTTTTAGATCGCTTATAACAACTCATAAGATCTACTCTGATCCTGTTACTGGCTCGCTGACTACTTAGTGTTCACGGCGTTTGCATAATTTCAAATATACTCGACTGTTGTCTTTAAGTTACCCTGTTAATACTTCTTTAGTGCCCTGTAGTTTTGCATTTGCTTTGTCAAAAATCACAGTTCACCACACAGCTGTGTCTCATGGCTCTAGCTGATTCCGAAGCACTCCAAATAATGTATTATTATTTACGGCTACCGGAGAAAATTATTGCTAAAACCAGATACTGTTGTATGGATACTACCTTGGAGACAAGAATAAATTACGCCATAGTTTTCGATCAGTTTTCGAGTCATTCATTCCACTATTATTTCTTGGTTAATTTCACTGCTTGAAATCGAATTAAAGATCAAGGCAATTCTAGAACGGCCATATGTTTCAATTAATTTCCGAAACTAATGCTGATTTCAGCTCAAACCGAAATTGACATGTTTTTCGGGTTGAGTAGGTTTTGCTTGTTGTTTGCCTGTATCGCGCCAAGCATTGTTTTTGGAGTATGTTTACAAATACTCTCAGTAGAACTTTATAGTAGAAGTCATCTCATTATTAAAATACTCGATGTGGAACTTGAGGTCTGTGCAATCGAGAACTGTAACAATGTTCTTTTCAGTAGCGAGAGTTGTGTTTGCGGTGTGCGGTTGCGTTTTTCCATTAATCCCAGAGTGTTGAATTTAATCAAAAATAAGAGATTAATACAACACACATTGTTGAACAAGACTACATCAAGATGCTATACAGTCTGGTATTTACTTAACATCTTGTAAACATATCCTTCTATTCAACCTTATTATTATTATTATTACAATATATGAAAGTACATTACAACTTTTAATATAGAGATCTATTTTGAAATCTTGTTCAATCTGCATTACAAATTGTTTATTCAATGAGCTCTGTTTACTCCTTTGTCATGTGTCAAATTTTATTATTAATCCTACGACTAAAATATCCTACAAAATGCTCCATGGTAATTATCTAGGATTGAGTCTGATTTTGTAAATTCCTAACTCCATGTATTATTCATGGTAGTGAAACGAAAACTAAAGAATAACAACTTGTTATCTTACATTTGTATATATGAATATGCATCAACAAAAAACAATAATCCGTTTGGTTAAATGTTTTGTACTTCAATGATCCTTTGGTAAATCTTATTTACACTCAAAATGTATTCTTGTTTTAGAAGAATTTCATTATTACAGTGAGGACCTCGAACAATGAACTCTAAATGAGTTTTTTTTTTTACTTATTGAAACCCACATCCCTTGAGTGAATAGATTAGAAATATATTTTATTATGAACACTTAGTATATTTGAACTCACTGCTTTATTTTTAGAGGTTTTGAAGCAGTAGAATGTTTTGAAAAATAATAAACTGAAAAATATGAAAACTGAGTTTTTTGTTACCTTTTTGACCCACATCCCTTGTGTGAATAGATTAGAAATAAGATTTATTATGAACACTTAGTGTATTTCAACTCAATGCTTCATTTTTAGAGTTTTTGAAGCAGTAAAATGCTCAGAAAATAATAACCTGAAAAATGTCAAGTGTTCTTGGTTCTAGTGCCCTTACTGTAAACAACCATGTCCAAAAATAGATCTCAAAATGCTAACCAAAAGATACAAACTATTGCAGTACACACAGTGTTTTTGGAAGGCAAGAACCTTTGTCAAAATTTCTAAAATGTATTCTACAAAGGTACAGATATCTCCAAAAAATTGATTTTTCTTCGTTATTTTGAATTTAAAGTGAATTTGAAAACACAAGCCATAAACAAAGAGATAATTCTTATGATTTTTAAATTATTATACTATTTAAAATTCATTTTAAAATGAGTAAAAATGAGAATGAATGTACTTTTTATAAATTATGCAAAAAAACAACAATTTATGATGCCTTAAAATCTCAAAATACTTGTACAAAATATTGTACTAAAAATATAAAATTATCATGGTAATACATGTAATTGTTTTTATGAAAAATGCATTAATAAATAATTACTTCAACGTGAAAATTAATACACTTTTGTAAACATACAAAAAATATGGATTTAGTATTTCAAATGTTAAATGTAAATTATCTCTCCTTACAATTCTCATGCTCCTATAGCAGGAATGGATAGACACACACAAAAAATGCAATTACAACTGTTATAATGAAAAATGCATTAATAAAATAAATACTTCAAAATGAGGCTTACTGCGATTTACAGTCACATGCTGTATTTTCCAAGGCAACACACATACCAAAATGTCCATTGCAGATCAGTAATAAACTTGCTGAAACAGTCCTTCATTAAACCGATAAACAGCAGGAGTCGAATTGACTGTTTCTGAAGTGTAGCATATCAACCAAAGACCAGATGATCTGGCATATCTATCATCACTGTCCAAAGCAGTGAGGGTTTATACCTAGTACGGATTTGGGCAGATTGAGAACAATAGGATTAAGGCTATATAAAGCTTCGTACACAGGGAGCCCCACTTTCTATGTATTTTCTTTAGAAAGTTTACTTTGCTCTTTATATTATGGGTTTCCTGTGTTTTGAGATTGACTCCCTGTTGTCTGGGATTGGTTTACTGGTCACCTTTACATAAGCTGTAGTTGGATCTGGACTGTAACATTCTCTTGTAATGACGATATATCTATTATCAATGTCCACAGCAGTGATATTTACCTAGTACGGGTTTGGGCTGATAAAGAACAATAGGTTTAAGGCTTTCATACCCTGGTATCTTTAAATATACCTTCGGGGACCGTTAAAGAAGTTACAGATTAATTTCAAGTGACATACAGTCGCTTCTTAATACCAGATAGACTAATATCACGCAATTGAAATTAGCTACACATATTACGAAAGGTCGATCATATATAGAAGTAATAAATAAATAAATACACAGAGCACATTAAAAGCGAATACAAAGGCGAATGTGATGCTGGCGCCCATGCACTAGCAACTTCCCAAACAATAAAGCATTGCATTGTATATCAGGTAATACACTTAACAAAAAACATATATTTCTACTCAATCAGCTGTGCTATTTTTAATCCCAATTGTTATTAGTTGATCCAATTAATGTATTGCTTGTTAAATATGATAGTTGACTCAAAATAGAACTACTCACTACACACATGTTAGCAATCAAACTAGCCTATGAAGTATAACATATGTCGTTAAGTCTCTGATATCGTTTATAAGGAATGACATGACCTCAAGGCAGATTGATACAATAATGGGTGCATGAATTCTTTGTATTCAAAGCAGCAAGACGGTTGAGTTTGCTGTTTAATTGTACTAGTAGGAGTGCAAATCCTTCAACAATAGTAGAAAGTATAAGAACATTTTTGTGGTAATTAAACTTGCTATGTCATTGTTTGGTTATGTAGGAGCAAAAAACCACCAAGTTCAAGATTATTTTTTCTCTATATCAGTTTTCCTAAGGTTTTTAAATTGCACTTTTTTCAAAAGTTATGAAAACAAATTTAAAACAATTTTTATAAAATTATATACATTTACAATTACAACAGCAAATAATTTTGTTTGTTTGTAACACTTGAATATTAAGGTTACTTATTTTTATATATTTTATCTATATCAGTTTCCCAAATGTTTTTGCTTTTTCTTCATAAGTAATATATACAATATGAGCGGCCGATCTGTATCCGATATACAACGGCGAGTCGAAGACGAGCCGTTGTATATCGGATACAGATCGGACGCGAATATTGTATAGAACTTATGAAAGTCCAACGTTAGTTCTTTCATATTTTACTAAAATTGTCAAGATAAATGTAAATCTGGCCGAGAAAATTCAAGTTGAAACTTATGCAAATCAGGACGAAATCTGTATGAGATTTACAACCTCCGTCACGGACGTGAATTCTTTTGTCAATTGCTCATTAATTATTCATGAATTTTATAAGGTATGAAAACAAATTCAATACATTTGTTTAGAAAAATATATAATAAAACCAACAAGAGCAATTAAAATTGTTTGTTTAATTGTAACACTTAAAATATGCTACATACTTTTTGCTTTTAATAAAACTTATAGTAAATTACTTTATTGTATATATAAATATATATATTTTTTTGAATCTCATATAAAGGTTTCTCTGGCAATATTGTTTATTCTATAAATTAATTAAATGTAGTTACATTGAATTGGTCAATTGGTCCATGTGGTGAAGTGATTAACACATCAGACTATATAGAAAGCTGAAACCGTGGGTTCGAGTCTCCCCAAGGGCAATTGATTTTTTTTCTCATGTATCTTTGCATGTTGTTACAGCTATTAAACCCTCACGCAAGACACAAAATATCACACATATTTGTACATGTATAGTACATGATTCATTTTGCGTGTGTTGAACTTGCTATTCTTAATAACTGATTGACTATCTTTCCATTGAAAAGTTACAGAAATTTAGATAATTATAGAAGTCTATTTTAATTGCAATAGTTTGACTCTACGTTTTGTTACTTTTTTTCACACAATATTACCCACAGTTGTTTAGTATGTGATTCATTTTGCATGTGTTGAACTTGCTATTAATCTTGATGATTGATTGACTATCTTCTCATTGGAAATTTAAGTTACAGAAATTTGAATAATAATAGATGTCTATTTTGCAATAGCTTGATTCTACTTTTTGCCATGAACTACAATTGTACAACATAATTGATCAAGAGCATAAAAAGCTAGCAACTTTATAGCTGTGATTATAGTTATATGCAAATAATTTTGAACAACAACAAGTGGATTCAAGTTGAGGCTTTTGGGCAAAATTTTTGGTTAATTTTGCCCAAGATTGAGCTGTGACCCTAATCCGTTGTTCAAAAACATTTGTATATAACTATAATAATAGCTATTGTAAACATTTCTTAAATTAAGCCTTCTGTATCAGATAATAAGCTATTACAGATTCAATCCTTTGTATGTGGAACTAAAATCATGTGCAAAATTGTTGGGGCATTTTTTCTTCAATTTTTAAGATCTGAACTTTAAAACAACCTTTAGTTTTCAAACGTAAACATTGTTTATCAGCAATTCCTCACTCTCTGTGAATGAATGTCCCTTGACCTTGTAATACAATGTGCAAGCATTCCAGGCATGAACATTGCTGAAGCCTGAGGGGGAAAACCAGAATTTAACTATCCTTAAAAGGCTGCAAAATTAATTGATGTAATGTCCCAAGGTATTTTGAATGTGATTGTAGATATGGTTCTTAACTTGATAACCCATCAGGGAGGGGGATGGGGTGGTTCTTATTTTAAACCAATCGGGGAGGGGGATGGGGTGGTTGTTAATTTGATAAACCAACGGGAGGGGGGAGGGGGTGGTTCTTAATCTGATAAATCATCAAAATGGTCGTGTTAACAGGATTGCCGTATAAGGGAGTATATTTTATAGAAAATGTATGGGCATGCATTTCGTCGGGACCTGAAAAACTGGCTACAATAACGGGGTGGCCATATTAAGCAGGTGGCCGTAAGGCCGGTATTCACTGTATTCTGGTTTATGTGTGCATGTAATGAATTGTGCAATGGTGGCATGGTCAAATGTGTAGGAAAAATCCTCAGATGATTAATAAAAAAGATTTTTGTTTTAAGTCCAAGGTTCCAAGTCAAGGTTCAAGTTTAATGCCACACATTACAAAACTATAATTTATCATATGCAGCAACTCCAACCTCGATTTGTTCTACAGTAATAGCCCACATATAATAACCTGGGTTTTAAGAACCTAGTAGGCTAAAATTTTTATTTAAAAACACAATTTTCATTCCACATAAGAACCCATTAAGGTTTAAGTACCATTTTTATAAGAAGCTTGATATAAGAACCTATTTAGGCTAAATTGAAAAATTCAGGTTCTTATATGTGGTCTCTGCTTAATGATATGGTATTGACTAGCTTTATGTTTGTTTTGTCTAGATCTAAGGAACTAATAAAAGATGCAATCCTTGATAATGATTTCCTCAAGAACCTTGACATATCACAAATTAAGGAGGTTGTTGAGTGTATGTATGAGAAACAGTTTAAACGAGATGAGTACATTATCAAAGAGGGGGACCCTGGCTCTCACCTATATGTGCTGGAAGGTATGTCTGTTTATCTAATGGATAATGTTGATGAAGGTGGTAATAGACCTCTTTACCTCCGTATGCAAATTGCCCATTTCAGACCACTTGTCATTCACTTGAGAATTGTTCTTTTATGATGAACATGATATAACATTTACATGTGAAAGAAACAATTCCCAAGAGTAGCATCACATGATCTGAAATAGGACTACAAACAAGGAAGGTAAAGAGGTCTATTGCGATGACATCTTATTGACTATATTGTGATGATGAAGATAATGATGGTAGTGATGATGATGATACTTGTGATGATGGTGATGATTATAATGAGATGGTGCTGGTGATGATTTAATGATGGAGGTGTTGTTGATGATGGTAATGTTGGTGGTGGTAATGATGGTGATGATGATGGTAGTGATGATGGGGATGTCGGTGGATGTGACAATGATGACAGTTTTTGGTAGTGGTGGAATTTGTAGTTTGTAGTGATGATATTGATGGTGATAATGATGGTGATGATGTTGATGTTGATGATTGTGATAATGGTAGTCATGATGGTGGTGACAGGATGGTTGTGATAAGGATGGTGATAATGGTGGTGATGATGAAGATGATGATAATAATGGTGATGATAATAGTGATAATGATGGTGATGATAATGGTGATAATGATGGTGATGATGAAGATGATGATGATAATAATGGTGATGATAATGGTGATGATGATAGTGGTGGGCGTTCTAAAAACTCCTTAATGTCAACTTATTTTCCATTTTATTTTCCATTTAGAGGGAAAATGTCAAGTTACAAAAGAAGGATCTGTACTTGGTCACATGGGTGCAGGAAAGGCTTTTGGAGAACTAGCAATTTTGTACAACTGTACCCGAACAGCCAGCGTTAGAGGTAACGGTGACGAATCGATACCCACTTCTTTCATTTTTTTTTTCATGCTTTTTTTCATGTTTTTTCATGCTTTTTGTAATTTTTAATACAAATGTAAAGAACTTAAAGCACTATTATATTATGGTGCACATTGCCGCCATGCAGTTTGCATTACATCGATTATGCATATTGATATTTATTTACATATACTGATATTTTTGTGTTGTTTTACAGCTCAGACATCTGTGAAGCTATGGGCTATTGATCGACAGACTTTCCAGGCCATTATGATGAAAACAGGTCTAATGCGACAAGCAGAACACATGGACTTCTTAAAGAGGTAAGTTATTCTACATCTTTCTTAACATACATTTATTCCAAAAAGGCTGCCGTTGCCAAAGGTGTTTGGAGTCAGTGGTCATTAGTTGGGATTCGAAAGGATTCCTGAGGTCATGTTTGGTATCAAATGTCTGTTTGTGTGTGTTTATTTGTTTGCTTTTGTGTTTCTTGATTGTTTGTTTGCTTGTTTAATTGTTTGTTTGTTTGCTTGCTTGTTTTCTTGTTTGCTCATTTGTTTGCTTGCTTGTTTTCTTGTTTTGTTATTTGCTTGTTTGTTTGTTTGCTTGCTTGCTTGCTTGCTTGCTTGCTTGTACATTTGTTTGTGTGTTTGCTTGCTTGCTTGCTTGCTTGCTTGCTTGCTTGCTTGTACATTTGTTTGTGTGTTTGCTTGCTTGCTTGCTTGCTTGCTTGCTTGCTTGTACATTTGTTTGTGTGTTTGCTTGCTTGTTTGTCTAGTGTACGTTAGTTAGTTATTTGTTTACTTGCTTGTTAGTTCATGCATCCATAACATTTTCTTAACTAGTTTTCTCTTGTAATATTTTGCAAGAGACCTTTATTATAATACATGTACCTGACTTTCCTATTCTTATAGTGTTCAGCTGCTGAAAGATTTACCAGAATCTTTTCTTCTTAAAATTGCTGATGTTATTGAGGAGGTGAGCTTTGATATTGATTCAATCATTTTAATTAACAGTGAAGTATATTGTTTGAATGGATGATGGGACAGATTAATTAATGAAATTAATGGATGGATGAAGGAGTAAATGAACGAATGGATGATTTTTTACATTAAACAATTCTATGTACCTTGGACAAAAAAAAAGCTCTGCTGCTCTATCAGCAACAAAAAAAAAAGCTCTGCTGCTCTGTCAACAACAAAAAGAAAACACACATGCCTGAAAGTAACCAAAATCGATGCTGTCTTGAGGCGCTATTTTGGAACTGTTCGTTTTGACAAACAATCCTTTGCGGGCTTCAAAGTGAGATCACCTGGGAATATATATAAATGAATACACAATAAAAAGGGATTGATATGTGATTGAATAAATAATAAAATGTCTTTGCTGTTTCCAGGCATTCTACGAGGAGGGAGAGTTCATCATAAGACAGGGTGCCAGGGGAGATACATTCTTCATCATCAAGAAAGGAAAAGTTAACATCACTCAACGAACGTCTGTCCACTCTGACCCTGTCTTTGTAAGAGCGCTGGTCAAAGGAAACTATTTTGGTGAAAAGGCGCTTAAAGGGTATGGTTGTAAATGAGCAATTGGCCATTTGCATTAGGGCGGCATATAGGTGGACATAAAGTGACATATTTTGTTATGGTTTTGCCAATCAACCATAAACAAAGAAAATTAAAATATATATTATAAAAATGGCTGGCAAATTAGCATCATAATACAAACACTTGTAAACACTCTGCTTACCTATAGGTGGACGTACAGTGACGTATTTTGTTATGGTTTTGCCAACCAACTATTGTTATTATAACAAAGAAAATAAAAAAAATCTATTGTATAAATGGTTGGCAAATTCGCATCATAATACAAACACTTGTAAACACTATGCTCACCTATTTTACCAGTACCAGAATGCTTTGCCTAATTTCTTTTGTTAGATAATTAGTGTCGATTGTTCTAGTATTTTCAAGAGGGAATACAAATTTGAATAAACAACAAAATTTGTAAAGCATTCTGGTATTGGTTGTAAAATGACCCCATCATGTAAAAGTCAAGATGGATATTGGTGCATAATAACCAAGACAAAGTATTAATGTTGCATGTTCTCTTGATTCTAGAGAGGATCTTCGTACAGCTAATTGTATTGCTGGTGAAGGGGGAACGGCATGCCTTGTACTAGACAGAGAGTAAGTATAAGCAAACCAATACTCTATCAAGTGTATTTTTGTATGTACGATTCATTGCTATAACTAGAATGTTGCTTCCATTTGAGAAGATCGCCTTCATGTATAATCATCCATCATCGCAAATACAATCGATCGTGCTACCGATCAGAGCCAATTCAAACGGCCTTAGGTTGCCTAACACATTTCCATTGTTTTCATTAATTACATGTAGAATTGAGAGGTTTAGCAAAAGCTTTTTCCTTAGTGCTCTTGTAGATTTAAATAGAAACCTATAGTAGATCTAGTATTATATAAATTTATATCCATTGTTTAATTTTTGTAATGTAACCTTTTCTACCATATTTCATAATTTATTAGCTATCTTTTTTATCGGTCTTACTAATTTGTAATTTTGACAGTGTGTGTCGGTATGTTAACTACAATACTGTAATTCACCGTTTATGGTGCAAATTAATAGTATTTGAATAAACAGTCTGTATTATTATTATTACTAATCCAAATGTATTTCATTTCAGGGCCTTTATTCAGTTTATTGGTAGTTTAGATGAAATACAAAAAGTCAAGTATGATGATTCACAACGAGGAGTAGATCCAACCACAGCAAGGTATTAATAACACCTAAACCTTACAATATGAGTGGCCGATCTGTATGAGATAAACAGTGACGAGTCGAAGATGAGCCACTGTATATCTCATACAGATCGGACATGAATATTGTATAGCTGTACTTATGAAACTCAACAACATTAGTTATTTGATATTTTACAAAAATTGTCAAAATAAAAGTAAATCCGGCCGAGAAAATTCAAGTTAAAACTTATGCAAATCGGGACGAATCTGTATCGGATATACAACCTCCATCACGGATGTGGATTCTTTTTTTCAATTGCTCATTAATTATTTATGAATTTTATAATAGTTAGTTAATATGAGCATAGTTGTGTGTTAAAATATTAAATTAACATAAAGTCAGTCGATGGCACTGACTTTCCCCAAATGATCACAGTCTTGCATTGATTGTAATCTGTTTGATTTCAATAAGTTCCCTTCAGTTGACAGTTCCCTGTGCCATCTTGAAAGGTAGCCGGGGGCTTTTCATTGAAGCAAGACAACGGTTGAATTTGCAATGATAGAGACACATGAATAATTGTCCCTCGAGGTGTCCCTATCATTGCAAGCTCAACAATCATCTTGCTTCAATGCAAAGGCTCGTAGCTACCTTTTACTGTGTGACTCGCCATAATGTATAGTCACTTATAAAAACCTTTGATGAATTTTTGACATGTTTTCATCTCAATGGACCAATTACAGGCATCAAAGTTTCTAAAGTCTCCGTCTATCAATATAAACTTGTACCAGATTGGTCCATTGAGATGGAAAAATGTCAAAATAATGTCAAAAATTCATCAATTTTTTTTTGTAAGTGACTACAGTACGGAGAGTTGCACAGTAAGATGGTGCAGGGAACTGTGAAGGGGAATATTACAATCAAATTCTAACGAGTCCTCCCATTGGTTCGATTACTCGCCTCAGTCTTTCCCGTTTGAGATAATAACCAATGGGAGGACTCATTAGAATTTGAAAGGTCAACAGCCAATCAGCATCTATTATATATTTTCCTGCTATTTGCTGGGGGTTTCAGAACACGAATATGTTCGTTATTTCACAGACGGTTATTACGGGGAATAAACCGGATGTAATGCAGGCTACCCTCCCCCCAAAAAGAAGGCATGCTTTATGGTTATTGTAAAGTAGAGATATGACTAACTGGTTATTGTATCCTGTTTCAGTCGATTAAGGGAGAAGGAGGAAGAGTTTGCAGGTGTTCGACTAGAAGACTTAACACTTATCAAGACTTTAGGTGTTGGTGGATTTGGTCGAGTAGAACTGGTAACTATTCTCCTTATTGACTGGGCATATATAAATGTTGAAGTAACATGTTGGGTTATTACAGCTCGACGCTCAAAAGTATGACCACATTTAATTTATTCACATACTTCTATGCACTGGAGTTTGTATTTTAAACAGACACATTTGATGTGAAGTTGTCTGATTTTTACCAAATAAGGCGTGTAAAAACTTGTTTCGCAGCATAAAGTCTGTGCATAGAAGTATGCAAATTATAAAAAGTGGTCATACTTTTGTGTGTTGCTCTGTAATGAGTTTCATAAGTGTCTTGTTTCGAGAAAATTTCATAGAAATTAAGCAAATCGATCGATTAAGCATTTGTATTGCCAAGTTTACAAGACCAAGAATGCATTTCGGTCTTGGAATGCACTATTCACAATTCACCCTTTTTGAAATAGTTGTATTTACTGTCTGTACTGTGTGCATTGTGCAGGTTCAACTTGCTGGAGACAAGAGGACGTTTGCTCTCAAGACCTTGAAGAAACACCACATTGTCGAGACAAGACAACAGGATCATATCATGTCAGAGAAAAAGATAATGATGGAATCCAATTCAGGGTTTATAGTTAGGTAAGAGTACAGGAGGCAAGCCTAAGGGCTTTTCATCTACTAGTGTATATGATAATAATAGAATAACTTAATTATTATTATTATTTTGATTAATATTATTATTATTATTATTATTATTATTATTATTATTATTATTATTATTATTATTATTATTATTATTAATATTATTATTATTATTATTATTATTATTATTTTTATTATTATTATTATTATTATTATTATTATTTTTATTATTATTATTATTTTTTTATTATTATTTTTTTATTATTATTATTATTTTTATTATTTTTTATTATTATTTTTATTATTATTATTATTATTATTTTTATTATTTTTATTATTTTTTATTATTATTTTTATTATTATTTTTATTATTATTATTATTATTTTTTTATTATTATTTTTTTATTATTATTATTATTTTTATTATTTTTTATTATTATTATTATTATTATTTTTATTTTTAAATATAATATTATTATTACTAAAGTTTTGGTCTTAAAACATTTAGTGATAAAACTAATGACAACAAGACTAGTTTTTAAGCTTGACGTTTTGACACTTGCTTGTGTCATTATCAAAAGTGGTTTTATTTGAATAATAATAATAATAATATTATTAATTATTTTTTTTTTTATTATTATTACTATTATTATTATTATTATTATTATTATTATTATTATAACTATTACTATTACTATTATTATTATTATTATTATTATTATTATTATTTTTATTATTATTATTATTATTATTATTATTTTTATTATTATTATTATTTTTTTATTATTATTTTTTTATTATTATTATTATTTTTATTATTTTTTATTATTATTTTTATTATTATTATTATTATTATTTTTATTATTTTTATTATTTTTTATTATTATTTTTATTATTATTTTTATTATTATTATTTTTTTATTATTATTTTATTATTATTATTATTATTTTTATTATTTTTTATTATTATTATTATTATTATTTTTATTTTTAAATATAATATTATTATTACTAAAGTTTTGGTCTTAAAACATTTAGTGATAAAACTAATGACAACAAGACTAGTTTTTAAGCTTGACGTTTTGACACTTGCTTGTGTCATTATCAAAAGTGGTTTTATTTGAATAATAATAATAATAATATTATTAATTTTTTTTTTTTTTATTATTATTACTATTATTATTATTATTATTATTATTATTATTATAACTATTACTATTACTATTATTATTATTATTATTATTATTATTATTATTATTATTATTACTATTATAATTATTATTATTATTATTATTATTATTATTATTATTATTATTAGTGTATGGGGGGAGGGAGAGGGGGGTCGGCAATATTGAGCGGTTGGGGGGTTACATCTTTTTCAGAAGCTATATAAAGGGGGGGGGGGGTTGTTACAAATTGTATGCTGTTGTATGCTATTATGGGATTGAGTAGAAACTGGAGGAAATATAGGGGGGGTATTATGTTTTTGCCAACCAGGAAAAGGGGGGGGGGGGGGGGGTTGGGTAGTATATGGAAAAGACAACAGGTGATTTTGCCCCTTCACCATCATTATCTTCACTCTATTTAATTTTGTATTGTTTGATGTATTATTTCTCATATTCTAGTTGCATGTTTTCATTTCTTGTTCTATTTGTGTAGATTGCATAAGACATTCAAGGACCACAAGTATTTGTACATGTTATTAGAAGCTTGTTTAGGAGGGGAACTATGGACGATTCTGCGTGACAAGTAAGTTGCACATTACAATAAGCGTGAATAATACGTTTGCGTTACATTAAGCATGACTTCTATGTTTGCGTTACACAAAGCGTGACTAAATACGCTTCCATTACAAAAAGCAGGACTAAATACTTTTGCATTAATTTAAATAAAAAAAGTATTAGTTAGTGGCTAATTTCTGTTTAATAAAAATATAAAGTTTATTCGAGGTAGATCTGACATAAGCAAAACGTTATTCGTATGTGTCTCGAATGTCGAAGGTTTGAATGTTGACGTTTCGACTGCTACTGCTAGTCTCCATCAGGCGATGAGTAGACTGAATGGGTCTTATAATTATACTGGTTGTCTTATTTGAGAAATAACCCACCTTCAATGTTTTGATTGAATGACCATACACAAATGAATCAAAAAGAGCATTACTTTTTCAACCTTGTTCCCAGGGCCCTCTCCCTTCGCTTTTGTTGCCCGCCCCACCCAAAAGCGAAGGGAGAGGGGCCTGGGATCGAGGTTGTTAGTCTTTGTTGTTTTTGTTACTTAATGTTTCACATATTTGAAAGGCTGCTACTTGGTCATTATTCAACAGAATATAATGTAACTCAGCAATCTTGTATATTTTGATGTGCTCTTTCATGCTATGGGTTATATTTCTTAATTGCTTTAAATCTAGAAACTAGTACCCAGTCCCCTCTTCGCCCCTCATCATTTAGAACATGGCCAATTGTTTTAGTGTTTTCGCTCTAATTGTCCTTTACTAATAGAACTGTTTATTTCAGAGGATCGTTCGATGACTCTACCACTAGGTTCTATGTTGGCTGTGTAATAGAAGCTTTCCAGTATTTGCACGCTAAGGGAATAGTCTACAGAGATCTTAAGGTAAATAGACACTTTAAACATCCTTGTCTTAGTATTATATAAATATTACTTGTCTTATTATCATCATCATCATGACATGCATTATCATCATTATCATGACTATCATAATCACCCTCAACACCATAAAAATCATCATCATCAACACCTTCATGATCATCATCATGCATCACCATAATCACTGTCAACATTGTCATCGTTATCATCATATTCTTATCACAACCATCCTCAATGACATCGTTACTAGACGTACAAAGTTAAATGTTTTATTTTCTTCTTTCGTACTTGCAGCCAGAGAACCTTCTATTAGATTCCAAGGGCTACTGCAAACTGGTAAGTCTATCATGTACTAGCACACACAGTTAGAATGTGTTTTGTGTCGCAAACAGTTCTCTAAAAACAATCTGGTATCTTTCAGGTCGATTTCGGATTCGCAAAGAAGATTGGATTCGGTCGCAAAACCTGGACGTTTTGTGGTACTCCAGAATATGTAGCTCCAGAGATTATTCTCAATAAGGTAAACATTTCTTCTGCAAATTTTTATCATGTTTTGCTTTGTTTTCTTTCGCTTTTTATTCGTTTCATTTGAATTCGTAGTATTGTTTTGTCCCGCTTCGTTTATTTGCGTTTTTTTATTGTGTTTTGCCTTATATTCGTTTGATTTCGTAGTTTTTGTTTTCTTTCGTTTGATTTTGTAGTATTTTTTTGTCTCTCTCTTCGTTTGATTGCGTTTTTGTTTTGTTTTGCCTTCAATTCGTTTGATTTCATAGTTTTTGTTTTGTTTCGCCTTCAAATCGTTTGATTTCATAGTTTTTGTTTTGTTTCGCCTCCAATTCGTTTGATTTCAGTTTTTGTTTCGCTTTATATTCGTTAGATTTCGTAGTATTGTTTTGTCTCGCTTCATTTGATTGCGTTTTTGTTTTGTTCTGTGCTTGTTTCGTTGTATTTGTTCCCTTTTCATTCGGTTTTTGCTGGTATATATTCCGTTCTTTTTGTTGTTCAAGTTAATTTTTGTTTCATTCAGCTTTTGCTTTCTTTTTCGTTTTATTTGTTTATTCAGTTTTGTTGTTTTTTGAGTTTGTTTATTTTTCTTCACTTTTGTTGGTTTTCTGTTTATTCTGTTCTTTTTGTTGTTCAAGTTAGATTTCGTTTTATTCAGCTATGGTCTTTTCTTTTTCTTAAGTTGTGTTGGTTTCGTTCTGTTTTATTTGTTTCTGTTTTTTTTTTTTTTTTTATTTCTGTTCGTTGATGTTCTTTTCTTTATTTAGTTCGGTCCTGTTTCTCTTTCTAATAATAATCCGTTTGGTTGTTTCAGGGTCACGACTTATCGGCTGACTATTGGTCATTAGGTATTTTGATGTATGAGCTTCTTACAGGAAGGTAAGAACAATAGGCAACAACAGAGCACCTCAACATTAGTAAGAAGGCGAAATATCAGCTCATAAAATGTAACACGAGGAAAATGGCATTAAATTAAAAATTTATTATGATTTGTATGGAAAACCTGCTCTGGATTGCAAGCTTTGCCACCCAGTGGACATTTTCCACACAAATCCTTATAAAATATTGAATTTTATATTTAATGCTATTTCTCCTTTGCTCAACATTATGAGCTAAAACTGTGGCTTCTTGCTAATATGGAGGTGCTCTTTTCATTTCTGATGTTCATTTTGACACAGCTGCTCGATTTAAAAGGGTGGGGTCACCTGTTGCAGCAAAAGTCCTATTATGCAAGAATCTCTTTACTAGACTGCAAAACAGTCCCTACTTATACGTGAAAACTCCGAGGAAGCGAATATAAGTTCATTCGATCGAAATTCTGGCCGCGAGAGAATGAAGAGGATTAACAGACGAGCTGGGAATGAGGCGATTCTCTCCTCATTCTCTCGTGGCCGGAATTTCGTTCGATCAAGCTTCAACTCGCTTCCTCGGTTTTCGCGTAAAAGTAGGGACTGTTTTGCAGTCTATCTCTTTACAAATAATGTAATGACTGTTAGGGCTAGTTCAAACGTTGCATCTCAGTTGTCAAGATCATCCCACAATCGTACCTTTTAGGGGTCTAAATCGACTAGGCTTTAACAGTTTTATTAATTTAATATGCATACTTTTTTGAGCCATTTCAAACTACCCAGCTAGATTTCACCAGTGGAAAGCTGCGTTTGACAGTCTGCTATTGCATGGTTAGGTTTAGGGCAATTTTTTGTAATTGGAAAGACTATATTGTTTTTTAAACCAATCCTAAACGATGTTAAGAACGCCCTACTATCCGCCCTACCATGGTTAAGGATCGCCCTACCCTACCACTTTGACAAAGGGAGTTCTTCTCCCCTCCCCCTCTCTCCAACCCCCTTCCCCAAGAGCTGCAGGCTTCCCTGGGTACTAATGTATTTTGTTGCTAAATATCTTATTATTATTATTCAGCCCGCCATTCACAGGATCAGATCCTATGAAAACCTATAACATCATATTGAAGGGCATAGACATGATTGATTTCCCTCGCAAGATTTCAAGAAACGCGCATGCTCTCATCAAAAAGCTTTGTCGGTAAGTAACGTGGGCTCAGGTGGCAACTTAATTCGTATCGTAAGACCTTGTTTCTCACTAGCCTACTCCACAGGCAACCCACCGGCATTCGGACTTCCTTTCTATATTGGGCTTCCTTTGTTGAGAAAAAAGAGAATTAGGACTGCCTTTTCTTCCTCTCCCCTCAATTCGTCCCAAGTCCTTTCTCGGCCGTCACACAGGAACCCCAAAAAAGCAAACAAGCTAGTTTCTCAGCCTTTTCAACGGCTAGTTGTATAATACGTTTTTGGTTTTTGCTAGAGACAAGTAGTTACTGGGCAGATAATCTTTTACAACTAGCTGTTGAAATGTCTGAGTTCGCAGAAAGTCAATGTAGGCTCATCTTCACAAGGTGAATTTGCTTTGAAGCGCGCAAAGGATTGTTTGTCAAGTTGGAACATCGAAACAGCAAACATTTCCTTTACTTTTAGGCATTTTTGTTTTGTTTTTATAGTTTTTTATTGCTGATAGAGCAGCAAAGAGCTTTTGTTGTCCAAGTAACATGGCATTTTTAATGTAAAGTTATGTTAAGGATGTATTTATCGAGGGTTAACAAAACTCTTTCGAACTACGCCATTTTGGAACTGTTGGCGATACGAAATAAATGCTTCTGATTGGCTTATACTAACCGGAAGTGCGCGCGCGAAATCACCTGGAATGTATTTTGTAGCCTGAAAACAGGCGTTCTTTTGGGTTTTGGGGGGGGGAAATCGGGGTTTGGGTTTCCTGTATTCAACGGGCGAGCAAAAAGGAAACGAAGGGCTAGGCCCCATGTTTCTCGCGGGTATCACGACAACACAGGAACCCCAAAATCCGATTTTTCCCCCAAACCAAAAAGAACACCTGTTTTGCAGGCTATTTATTTTGGAGTGGAAACTTTGGACTGAATGGTTAATTTGTTTAATTTGTTATAGCGACAACCCAGTAGAACGATTAGGATACCAGAAGGGTGGCTTGAAGGACATCATGAAACACAAGTAAGTCACTGTTTATCATGATAATAGACAAATAAACATAGGAAAAAGCACGTAATCGAACCAACAAACACTGAAGTAGGCAAACAAACAAGCAAGAAAGCAATTCAAACAAGCATGCAAGTAAACAAACAAACACAAACAATCAAGCAAACAAACAAACGAAAAACAAACGAACACTTAACCAACCAAACAAACCAACACTGAAACAAATACTAACAAACTAACTAACAAACAAACAAACATACAACCAAACGAACACAAACAAATAAATGAAAATGCTAATGAAACAGGACGGGAGAAACATGGCTACCAATTTCCCTTTTCGATTGTTAACTCCTCAAATATTAATAATAGCTAATAATAGATCATGTTTGTAATTACCTCTGTCTGTGTGTTTGCAGGTGGTTCGATGGATTCAACTGGGAAGGACTAAGACAACGGAAGTTAAATCCACCGATAGTACCCAAGGTAATTGCTCAGAAATAAATGGATACATTAATAAATGGATAGATAAGTGATTGATTAAATGACTGTATGGATGAATGAATGTATGGATTGATGAATGTATGGATTGATGAATGTATGGATTGATAAATGTATGGATTGATGAATGTATGGATTGATGAATGTATGGATTGATGAATGTATGGATTGATGAATGTATGGATTGATGAATGTATGGATTGATGAAAGTATGGATTGATGACTGTATGGATTGATGAATGTATGGATTGATGAATGTATGGATTGATGAATGTATGGATATTGATGACTATGGATTGATGAATGTATGGATTGATGAATGTATGGATTGATGAATGTATGGATTGATGAATGTATGGATTGATGAATGTATGGATGAATGAAAGAATGGATGAATGAAAGAATGGATGAATGAATGTATAGATGGATAAATTTATAGATGAATGAATAAAAGAAAGAATGCATGCATGAATGATTAAATGAATATATGTGTCAGTATCAACTGCAAAAGCAGCATTGTAAAATGATGATTCCTTTCTTTTAGATCAAAAATCCAACAGACGCGTCCAACTTCGACGACTATCCACCAGACGACGAAGTCCCACCAAACGACACCACTGGCTGGGATAAAGACTTTTAATGCGTCCCTATACCTCTGAATCTATGAATCATGATGACATGTACAGTATTGCTTTCCCTGGCCTCCTTCTTGCCCGAATGCTGACAAACTCTCAAGTATTTTGATTAAGTAGGCAGAGCGTGACATTCGATGACGTGATTTTGTTGCGTGACATTGGATAGCGTGACTTGGCTGCGTGACATTGGATGGCATGACTTCGTTGCGTGACATTGGATAGCGTGATTTGGTTGCGTGACATTTGATAGCGTGACTTGGCTGCGTGACATTGGATAGCGTGACTTCGTTGCGTGACAACGCTGTTCTGTGACAATATAAAACGTGATATGGTTGCACGACGATGAATAACATGACTTGGTTGTGGTTTGCTGAGTTGCGTTACATGGGATAGCGTGACTGGGTTGCGTGACATGGAGTTCCGTGACATTCACCATCATTCCCTAAGATTGTATTAGGACGAGCATGGTATTTGGATGGTAGACATGATAGCGTGACATTACCCGTCATTCCTCGAGCCTGATAAACTAGTCTATACGGTTTCTTACTTTTTACCTTACTGATTTTACGGACGTTTTTATTGAGGCAAATGCATGCTCCTTTTCTCTTTGGATCTTCTTGCACTGCTAATCCTATGTAGGCGACAATATTTCTGCGACAGATCGCTTCTATTTCTTTTAGTTGTCGGTGCGACCGTACGCAATAACTGTAACCAAATTTAGCCTAGCTTTGGCTCGTGGAAAATCTGGAACGCCTGATTTACAAGCTAACCAGATTGAATTGTTTGCAACGTGTTACACGAAGGGAATGTCGCAGCGATTTGTCGCATAGTGTTAACCGGCCTCAAGATTACAAATATTTCAATAGATCAAAGCTAACAAAGAATACAATAGGTTTTTATTGAATTATGCACACTGTGTCATCTTTTGTGCCCTCTGCTTTAGACCTCGTCTACACGAATCCGATCTGGCTGAAACCGCATAGAAATATTTGCGTCCACACGAATCCGCGTATCCGGATTATTCAAGTAAAAGTATGCGGTTTCGGTGACCGGATTCAATGGATTCGTGTGGACGATAGGCCGATTCGCATCAAAAAGTATGCGGTTTCAAAAGTATCCGGATCCGTGTAGACGGGGTCTTAAGAAGCATAGAACAAAAGTCCTAAAGAATACAGTGCTGTGTCCTCTACACGAAGAGATGTTATTCAAATTACGTAATAGGATTATTGTTGAATTCTTGAATTATGCATTTAATATTTCCTCAGCATTAAGTAACATCCACAACAAAGCTAAAAAAGGACGCAATAGGTTTTTACTAAATTACTTCCTCCATTGTATCTTATACACGAAGAGAAATTATCTATGGGCTGATCTGCACTAGATTCAAAATCCATAAATTGCTCGACAAATTTAACAAATGCCACAACATGTAATATGAACAAACTTGTGTTATGCTCTAGGAGCATGCCGACGGAACCTTCGAAGTTTGTTGAGCGCAACAAGTTTTTGTTCAGTCCACATTGGAGAACCAAGATGTCAGACAAATTGTGACAATCATCTTGACAACTAAAGCAAACATTGTCTCAAGTGCGGATCGGTCTCAGCGACAAGACAATAACAAAGCTAACAAAGAATACCATAGGATTTTATTGAATTTCACTCACTGGCACTTTTGTGTCCTCTCACTTAGTACTTACGGCGTATGTGTCGCGTTAAAACTAGCATGACAAAACAACGTGACGCACTAGAGCATTTTCGTATAACCAACTTTTAACATGCTAATGAGCATGTGTGTAAAATAACATGCCAATGAGGTGTGCGTGTATCTATTTGCTTTCATTTTTTTCCCTTGAGCCACAAGCCACTGTGAAAAACATTGATAAAAGTGGTTTCGAGTAAATCTATAATTTGAATTCTTTTCAGCTGAGAGCGCCACACCTCATTAGCATGTTATTTTGCACATGCTCATTTGCATGTTCTAACGTGACGTTCGGGCTTGAACGAGGAGATAAACTCATATTTTAATCCTTCATAACAAGTTATTTATCCACAATACACTATAATTAACAATTATCTATGAATTATTTTACCTCTTAATGAAAATAAAGTAATATACAATCTAGCCAGAAATGCCTCGGGCGCCATTTTGGAAAGTCACCGGCGAACAAGAAGGCGCTGTTACTTTCCAAGATGGCCGCCATTATAATCTATGATCAATGTATTATTAGTATTTTTATTGTTTTTATTGTTTTTATTGTATTTTAAAATAAATCCAAGTGTAGTAATTTTTTATATTCAATGTGTTGTTTTCAATACTAAACTGTTGTACAGTATTTGTAGCGTCTGCGCACAAGGAAGGGGAGTGCAGAGAGCCGGAGAAGTGAAAGTTATGGAAAATTAAACAGATAAACAAACGAACGAGTAATTAATCAAACGAACGATCTAACAAGCAATCGAACTAGTACGTAAACAAACAACAATTGAAAGCAAGCAAAACTAGGTCCGCCATTTTGTTTTCGACGCAAGCTGAAAATTTCGCGAATGCGTAATAGTCAGTGATATGGTCTTACTATACACGCACGAGGCACGCACGATGACATAGAAGCTACGCCTCCATATATGTAGGCAGTAGCTTCAAAAATTAAACGAACAAACGAGCAACTTGATGAATAAACAACAACAAAAAAACAAGCAAACAAATAAACAAACAAGAAAGTAAATGGAAACTAGCGAGTAAACTAGTATAGGCTGCGTCGGTGTTTGATATAAACGATAGGTAATAGAATGAAATGTGTAACACCGTAAAAAATGTTGACTTAGCTTTACTAAATATAAATGGAAACTAGCGAGTAAACTAGTATAGGCTGCGTCGATGTTTGATATAAACGATAGGTAATAGAATGAAATGTGTAACACCGTAAAAAATGTTGACTTAGCTTTACTAAATATAAATGGAAACTAGCGAGTAAACTAGTATAGGCTGCGTCGGTGTTTGATATAAACAATAGGTAATAGAATGAAATTTGTAAAACCGTAAAAAATGTTGACTTAACTTTATTGACGTTTCAGCCCCCTCCGCGCTATCTCGACAGAAAACCTTATAACGTCGCGCTAGTCAATAGACCAGGGAGGGAGAGAACCAGCCCCTAGACTATAAACGATTAACCCCTTTGGGCTAACTAATATAATTTTAAAACTTCTAGTCATTCATTCGCAGTTTTATTGTTAAAATTAATCACGTGATCGAGAAAAAATACCATGAGTGCAGAACTGCCCGATACACGGAATACCTGGGGCAAGTGCAAAACGATCAACGGTAGGGGGAGGGGAAACGTGACTACTCACCCCCACCCGCACATTGTTTGCCCGAAAAATATAAAATACAAATACTTATGATATACTGATTAATCAATGAATAGCAATTTTTGATAAGGAGCTACCATTACAAAACTATTAGGTGCTGAAAATTTGGATTGTACTATTTCATGGTTTTGCGTATTTTTAATAATATTTTTAGCCTTGTTTTTTTATGTATTCCTCTTTAATTCTGATAAAATCATCACCATCTTTTTAATCGTCTTAGGCTGCCTCTTTAATAAATAGCGAATTTGAAATAAGACTAGAAAAATATATAATAATCAAGAAAGATAAAAATAGATTTCAAGTATCAGAAAAAAAAAAACATTATCAGGCCTGGTGGCCTGGTGCTAGGTAACCAAGCCAGCTGACGTGTTCGATCAGCTTGAACAAGTCAATATGGATGCTCGGGCAGACAAGGAAAAAACATCAAAATATTCAACACTATAAACACACATTACATGGTTTAGACTAGACAATATGTGGGGAAGGCTTAGCTCCGTAGCTCAGGCAGTTACTGACAAACTAGAGGAGAGCTTTGGCGATGATCAGGACCCGAATTTGGCTGGGAGTAGCAGTGGAACCCAATCACAAACTCAGGTATAATTTACACGTTCGTGGTTGATTTGAGAGACAGTTTAGCTTATATAATGGCTGTTTGATATTTTTAGAGCCCTGAAGAAGTTGTATCAGAGTTAAGAAGAGCGCTTGTCGACTCTGAGAAGCGAAATGAGGATATTAATCATGAATTTCAAAGAATATTACGAACTAAAGAGGTACTGTAGGCAATAATTTCTGACCTTATAGCTTGCATTCTGGGTTCTGCTGCAGTGTGGCATATTTATTTATTTGTTTTTACTGAATTTATGTTGTTATTGAATGGGGATTTTATTTGGTCAATATTGATTGTTATTTGTGTTTATAATGTAAATTATGGTAATGATTATCGGCTTAAATGAAGAATGTTTAAATTTGAAGTATTTATTTATTTATTAATAGAAGTCTTCCATTCATTTATTCATTCATCCATTTATTAATCCACTCATTTGTTCATTCATTCATTTATTTATTCATTCATTTTTTCATTCGTTTATACTTTCATTCATTCATTTTATAAATAAATAAATCATTGTATTATGTTGAAATACGAGGAGTCGTTACAGAATCTCCCTAGCCAGTGGCTAATGTTTGTATATTTGACAAACTCACACTCACTACCCCTACAATAAATAATTTAGCACACATCATACCTCACATCACTTCATTTATTCATCTATATATATCTAAATAATGATCTGTTTATACAACCATTCATTCATTCTTACATTGTACATGTAGCCAAGAGTGCCATTCAAACCTCTCTTCTAGTCATTGTACTGTATACAATATGAGCCTACAATCTGTCTGTGACATACAACAGTGAGTTGAAGATGAGCCATTGTATATCGCATACAGATCGGACGCGAATATTGTATAGTACCTATGAAAGTCCAATGTCAGATCTTTCATATTTTACTGAAATAAAAATTAATTAATTAATTAAAAGATAAAAGTAAATCTGAGAAAAGGCCAAGAAAATTCATGTTGAAACTTATGCAAATCAGGTCAAAATCTGTATGAGATTTACCAATCATCAAAAATTTGATTTCTTTTGTAAAATTCTCATTCATTCATGAATTATAAGACGTGAATTGATTATTCATTATAATTATTAATTATTCATGAACTATAAGTTGTATGTAAAGTGCCTAGAACAGAACTTGATAAGCGCTATATAAATATGTATTATTATCTGTATGACCCTAATTCATCCATTAATTCATTCATGTATTTAACTTACTGGATATATAATTTATTGTATATTTGCAGGAGGAAATCACCCACCTCAAAGGTAGCCGTGGTGATAGCCAAGCACAAGGATCTGATGCAAACCCTGAGTTACAAAAAACTGTAGATGTTCTGAAACAACAACTAGAAGAAAAACAAAATGAGTTACAGGTACTAGATCTAAACTGTTTATAAATTTATGCATGTATTCATTCATTTATTTATACATTGTTGTATTTTGTTTATTTATTTAATTATTTTTCTGATAGGTAATATAATGAAATTTGTAACACCGTAAAAAATGTTGACTTAACTTTACTGACGTTTCGAGTGACGTTTCGTCCGTGCCTATATCACGTCTAACACTAAGCCAGTCTCCCAACATTTTAATTCTGCTAATCATAACATTAATCACATGACAGCTTTTGGTTTATGTCGTATTACTGGAACTAACAATAACCTTAAATCTAAAGAAATGCGATTAATTTATTCCTTAGGTACACAGCAACCTTTCGGCATGAATGAACGATTCGCTTTCAATCAATTTTTCCATTGTTCTTGAACTCCTCCTACATTTTCTATCGCCTTTTGATTGCATGGTTCATCAATTTTCACGCTTCTTATTTAAACTCAGTGTCTGTCTTAGTCTAACTCTTTTACTCCGACAAAGGGCTAAAGCTCGAAATGTCAGTAAAGTTAACTAAGACAACATTTTTTACGGTGTTACAAATTTCATTATATTACCTATCGTTTATATCAAACACCGACACAGCAGGCCTATACTAGTTTACTCGCTAGTTTCCATTTTTTTAATTATTTATCTATTTATTCAATAGTTAGTTATTTATTTATCAATAACGAATTTCGTAATGTACATTTGACGTTTTGCAGTCAGCATTATAAATAACTCTTGAAAATGCAGTCATTCTGACTGCAAAATGTCGAATTCAAGCATTATTCTTTATTTTAAGTTAGATATTTATTTATGGAAACTAATGAGTAAACTAGTATAGGCTGCGCCAGTGTTTGATATAAACGATAGGTAATATAATGAAATTTGTAACACCGTAAAAAATGTTGACTTAACTTTACTGACATTTCGAGCTTTGGCCCTTCCTCTTTTAATTACTCCGACGAATGGCTAAAGCTTGAAATCTCAGTAACAATCTACAAAAAATGTTGACTTACTGAGGTCTCAGTAAGTCAACATTATTTGTAGTGTTACAAATTTTATTGTTGTGGCTGTTGTGATGTCATATTTAATTGTTTAAATACTCATATTATCTAGCACCACTGTACTATTTGACAAAAGCACATTTGTACAGGGTACACCTCATTCTGTTGTAAAAATATTCACAAACTCCAAGCAAAGCGCGGAAAAATAATTCTGAATCTAGGCTACATTTTTGTATCTCTGTGTAAAATGCTCTTTTTTGTCCAATAGTAATTAATGTCAGTGGTGCTAGATAACATGAAACTGTAGTATTCATTTGAATTTCATGTTGTTATGGATCATTTATTCACAGATGTCTGAGCAGAAGTTCACCAAACTCAAATCTAATGCCAAGACAAAGATAGGGAGACTTGAGGAGGAGCTAGCTGCACTGAAGGCTGCACCCTCCTCACCTCAACCAGTAAGTAGTGTGTGAGTGTATGTAATATAATATATATTATACAATATGAGCGGCCGATCTGTATCGGATATACAACGGCGAGTTGAAGACAAACTATTGTATGTCTCATACAGACTACCTTCCTTATAGCAGGGGCATTAAATTACGACAATGCAAATTAAATTATACAGTTTTTACAGTTTTATACGAATTATATCAATATTCTATGTATATTTGTAAATATGTATATATTCAAGCATATTTTATCTTATTATCCAATGTTACATAATTATTATATGTTATATTTACTCAATTCAGCTTTAGCTGCAAAGTAATTTATTTTAATAAAGCATCTATCTATCTCTATCTCTAACAGATCGGACACGAATATTGATTTATATAGAAGTATATTTTGGTAGAAGTTTTTAATGTGGTAAATGTAATTTAGTCATAGTTAAAATTGAGGCAACTGGCCATCATGTTGCTTGAGTTTGCTCTCAAATTATTGCATACTCTGTTTGCTTCCGGTCATTGTTGGTTCTATGAGGTGGGGGGGGGGGGGGGGGGGGGTGGCAGTGAGCCCTGCTAGCTCACGTGGTTGGTTTGCTTGCTTATTGCCTCCCCTCCCTTCACACCCTGAGGTAAGTATGCCAGATAAGTATACCGTGAAAGGTTGCCATGGTTACCACCTTGCTGCCGGGGATAGTCGTGGTGGTAAACAAGACACCTCACCCATGTTCATCAGTGCCAATGAATATTAACACAGGAGTATAGACTTTTATGTTATGTTGATGTTATGTTGTTAATATCTTTCAGGCAACCATACAAGTATCGGGTTTTCCAGAGAAATCAGCTGAGATAAACACCTTACTAGCCGAGAAAGACAACATCATACAAACACTATCACAACAACTCCAAGCCAGCCAAAAGAGAGAAAAAGACCTTGAGATTGAAGGACGACAGAACGAAGAAAAGTGCATGGCGGAAATTGCTACAAAAATCATGGACATACAACAGCTGAAACTTAAAGACGAGGAAAAGCAGCATCTTTTTGAGGATAGGAATAAGACTATTCAGGAATTGATGGATAAATTGGAAGCACAGAAAAGATTGATATCTAGCCGTGATGAAGTGATTGAACATATGCAGTCAATGAAAGACATTACGGGAGGATCTGATGAAATGGTTTCGGTATTACGAGAGCAGGTAAGAATCTTTTTTTGGTTTATGCAGTTTTTGATTCTCTGCAAACTCAGACATTCTAACGGTTAGTTATGAAAGATATACATTTGTAAAAGGTGCCAAGTAATTAGCAGCAAACAAATACATATTTCACGACTACACTGCAAAAACGGCTGAGTAGATACACCTCACTATAGTTAATCATGCATTCAGGATGACACTTTATAGTGAGTTAACCCAACTCTATAGTGAGTTAACCCAACTCTATAGTGAGTAAACACAACTCTATAGTGAGTTAACCTAACTCTATAGTGAGTAAAAGTGAAGTTAAACTCAATATATTGAGTACATTGTACTCAATGGCCGTCTACATTTATGATTACTCTTAATAATGAGTTGGGTTAACTCACTATAAAGTGTCATCCTGAATGCATGATTAACGCAATATAGGGAGGTGTATCTACTCAGCAATTTTTGCAGTGAAGCCGTTCAAATGTCTGAGTTTGCATAACAACGAAAACTGTAGTAAACCATAGTTTGGACTCCAAGCATGGATGAAGATTGGTTATCTAATAAACCATTGTACAGTTCTCTGACAACATTTATCATATTGGGAATAGACCTTTTCATGGTTCGAATCAACAACCTCAGCCTCAATAGTATGTAATACATTCTTTAGAAATGATTTTGAACAATGGGTTGAAGTCGAGGCTTTCGGGCGAAAACAATAGGTTTGCCCGAAAGCCTCGATTTGAATCCATTGTTTGAAATCATTTGCATATAACTGTAATAACAGCTATTTGACTGGGCCCATGGGATTTGTAAGTATTTCAATTTGACAACGTGTACATCACCACAGGCTGTAGTCAAATTCTAAAGAATATCTTATGTGCTATTGACCCTGAGGTTGATGGAAGAAAACTGTGAAAATGACTATTGCTTAAGGAATCTGGTCAGAGTTTTTAGATTTTACAGCCGACTGATCAATTTTACAGTTCAACAGTGATCTAAATACGGGACTCTTTGAAAGTTCTTGAACTAAGTTCAACACATTTTTACAATTTTGTATTTTTTATTTGACTATTTTTAGGTTGGAGCCATGAGTAACAAAATAGAACAACTAGTAGAAGAATGTGAACGACACAAGAAACAAACCAAGGCTTTACAGAAAGAGATTGACTCACAGAGAGAAGCAGTTCAAGCTACTGAAAAGGTACAATCTTGCTTTTATTGTCTGATGTTTGGACAGTCAGCACCATTTGAATCGAAATATCGTTTAGGATTGGTTTAAAAAACAATATAGAGTCTTTCCAAACAATTGCCCTAACCAAACAATAGCGGTACTGTATTAGGGGCCAACGAAAACGCAGCTTTCGACTTTAGGATTGGTTTAAAAAACAAGAGTCTTTCCAAACAAATTGCCCTAAACCTAACCAAACAATAGCGGTACTGTATCAGGTGGCCAAAGAAAACGCAGCTTTCAACCGGTGCTGTATTAAAATGTACTCCTATTTTTACATGGGTGGGTGGCCTAGTGGCAGTTTTTCACGACTGTGACCTTAGTTCAATTTCCTCCTCAAAAATCAACATTTGAGTTTGAATTTAGTGCGCTTGTTAATACAGAATGAAGTTTGGAGTGCAAGATCATGCAAGTTCTTGCAGATTAAGGAAAACATCATCCTCTGGAACCCAGGGGTAATATATATAAATACCCCTGGGAACATAGTCTGTTGGAGCATGTTCCGGAAGTCTTAATTCAAACTTATTTAACGACTTTCTTTGGATGGTTATCTTGATTTTCATTGGTCGACCTAATAAGGTCAACCAATCAGGAAAGAGCTGAATTTTGATTTTGAGAAACGAGCAACAGAAGATTACCTCTGGGTTCCCAAGGATGGGAAAACATGGCAAGATGTTGTAAGATCGTGTCTGGATCTTGGTAATATGTACACCTGGAATCTACCGTTGTGATAACATATTTTTGCTTCTCTAAGATTCAGCATGAGTGTCAAGTTCTACAGCAACAGTTACATCAGCAAGAGCAGGACCACCAACAAACGATACGAATGTTACAAGATCAGATACAGTTGAAAGAAAAGAAACTAGCGGCAGAGCTTGCTGAGGTCGAGCAATCCTACAGAGAATCTGAACACATGTTGAAAGAACAGTTGGATGAGAAGACTAGTATTATACAGGTAGAACAGATATTGTTTTAACGACAATGGAAATATAACGGCAAACAATGACATTTTAATAGACCATTTCACAGTTCTTATCCAACAACCGCTGTCTTGATAGCGTATAAAGGCCCGGGCAAATGGCTTGAACATGTGTTTCATCCGTTCGATTGTGTTGAATAGCAATGTTGAAGGCGTTTGCCACCACATTTCAACATTGTCATTGAAACCGTTTATCCCCCTACGTTCAACACTGTTCAATTGCAACAACCATTCTACAGCGTTAAGCAAAATCGAACCAATGTTGAAGCAAATGTTGAAGCCGTTTGCCAAGG
>OX459110.1:3435000-3441028 GCA_949775045.1 Metridium senile
CATCAAACGAGCGTTTGCTTCTGCTTGACACAGAAAAAGAGCGGCAATTTCTCGACGAGAAGAGAGCCTTCCAGGAAAGCTTAAAAGAGCTGCAGTCAGAGCTAGGACGAGTCACTGACGAGCGAAATGAGCTGAAGAAAGCACTTGAAACTCCGACGAAGGAACTACAGGAGGAACTCAATCGACTCTCAGCCGAGAGAAGCCAACTTGTGAAAGATTTAGAGAAGGCACAGCATAATGTTGAAGTGAAAAATAAGGAAGCAAAGGAAGCCACAGCGAAGATGCTGAAGGCCAAAGGACAAATGAAGTCGAAGATAACAAACTTGGAAAAACAGAATGGAAAACTAGTGAAAGAGCTGGAAATTATAAGAAAGGTTTGTAAAAATAATAAATTTATTTATAACAAGACGATCATACCTAATGGCAGCGCCTGTGTTTCTTAGGAAGCACCTGGAGTTTATTACTATTATTAGTAAGTTTTAACTCCCTCACTCCCTTCCATCCTTCTGTCACTCCATTCCCCTCTCCTACCTTCTGTCCTCGCTCCTTTCTTCTGTCCCTCCCTCTCTCCCTCCCTTCCTCCCTCCCTTCCATCTGCCCTTCCATCCTTCTCGCTTTAAAAAAGAACTTAAAGTATATATCTTTAAATCTGTATATATAGCTCTTTATCGTTAGATTATGCAGTTTTTATCCTAGATTTATTTATTTTTAACACTAATTTTTTTCAAATTTATTAGATACATTTATAAGTTATTTTAATAATGTAAAGAGTTAGTAAATAAATAGTTACCAATAATATAGTAGACTGTGAAGCGCCATATAGTGTATATATATGGCGCTATATAAATGTGGTAAATCATTATCCCTACCTACTGTCCCTCCTCCCACCTTCTGTTATTCTATCCATCCCTTCCTACCTTTTTTCCCTCCATTCCTACCTCCTGTCCCTCCATCTTTACCTTCTGTTACTCCAACCCTCCCTTCTTACACTGTACCTTCCGTCCTTCCCATCCTTCTTTCCTTCCGTTCTTCATTCCTATACCTATATTGTTTGTTCATTCCATTCGTTCTTTCGTTCGTTCGTCCATTCATCCATTTGTTCATTCATTACAGAAAAAGCCAGCAGCAGCCGAAAGCAGTAAACTCCGAGAACAAATCGCCGACTTGGAAGAAGAGAAAGGCAACCTACAATTACGATTAGTGGAGAGCGAAGAAACCAAAACAACCTTAGAAGAACGGGAAAAACGGCTTAAAGAACTTGACGAAAGATGCTCTGTACTAGAGGAAGAGAACAAGCGACTCACACTAAAAGTCGTTGACGCCGAGGAAGAGAAAGGACATATCCAGTTACAGAATGTTGAATACGAAGACAAGTTCTCCAAAGAGGAAAAACAGTTTGCCGAAAACCAGAACGCGAAACTCGACGAGCTAACGAACGAGCTAACCGAAGTTAAAGCAGCTTTGGATAAAGCGACCGAAGGGCTCCGAAAACAGACGGAAATTAACGAAGATCTTACGAAAACTCTAAATGAAAGTAAAGCGAATGAAATGACGTTTGATAAAGAGAGGTCGTTCTTCGACCAAACGTACAAAGAACTGGTCGAAAACAATGAAAATCTCACAGCGAATTTGGCTGAGGTTGAAGGCTATTTACTGCGTGAGCGAGAGGAGAAAGTTTCTCTGCAGATCAAGATGGCGCAGCTTGATGAAGAGAGAGATATGTTGGAAGAAAAGAAAAAGGAATTGCAACAAGCCTTAGATGAGTTTTACTGGACTACTGATAAAGAGAAAGGAGCTGCGGCCGTTGATGAACCTCCTGCTGATGAAGGTGAGTTAATAATGGTAATGATATGGCATTAATAGAGCACACGTTCCATGTGAAATCTGTTCAAGTGCGCTGTACAATGTATATATATATATTAATGCTAATGATATGGCATTTATATAGCGCACTTTCCATGTGAAATATGTTCAAATGCGCTTTACAATGTATATTAATAATAATGATATGGAATTTATATAGCGCACTTTCCATGTGAAATATGTTCAAATGCGCTTTACAATGTATATTAATGATAATGATATGGAATTTATATAGCGTACTTTCCATGTGAAATATGTTCAAATGTGCTTTACAATGTATATTAATGGTAATGATATGTCATTAATATAGCGCACTTTCCATGTGAAATATAATCTCAAATCTGTAGATTGTCTGATTGTGAAAGTAAACTAGACTCTTAGCCAATCAGATTCAAGATAGTAATACAATCTTTAAGCAATAGTGCATAAGTTTGATTCACACTAGCGACATAAGCATAAGCATAAGCAAGATACACATAGTCAGTGAAGCATTTCTCGAATAGGTGTCGGAAAAGACAAGTGCAGCTAATAACGAGCAAAGCCCAACTGCATAAATATACGTATGTTGCTTAGAGCAGACTTTCATATGACTGTGAAAAGTTCGTACCGTGAGGTTTTCATAGTCATACGAAATCTACTCTATGCTTGTCGCTAGTGTGAACCAGTTTTTAGTGTTTGTATAATTTATTCATGCAACATTCAAGCAAACGCTTTTTGTTCTCAATAGGTCAGGAAGAAATGGCGGCCAGTGCAGGAACTATTGTAGGTACATCCATGGAGGGATCGTCATTTACTGACATCATCAAACTACAAGAAGACGAGAAATATGGCCTGGAAAGAAGACTTGATATTCTGGTCAAGGTATTTGACAATATACGTTCGTTTTGTTTGTGTTTGGTGTTTGTTTGTTTGTTTGTTTGTCTGTTTGTTTGTTTGTTTGTTTGTTTGTTTGTCTGTTTGTCTGTTTGTTTGTCTATTTGTTTGTTTGCCTTTGTTTCTTTGTTTCTTTTTCTGTTTGTACGTATACATGTTATTGTGTTTGTTTGCTTGTTTGCTTGTTTGTTTGTTTGCTTGCTTGTAAGAAAATGTATTTGCTCGTTTGTTCGTTCAACGGTTTGCCTGTTTGTTTGTGTGTATGTCTGTTTTTGTGTTGTTTTTGTTTTGTTTTTTGAGATGTTTGTATTTGTCCCGGTTTGTTTGTTTGTTTATTTGTTTATTTATTTGTTTGTTTTTCGGTATACTTCGCGTAAATTCACTAGTTTGATGGCCTGTTTGATTTAATAGGAGAGAAAGAACTTCCAATCCAAAATCGAGGAGCTAGAAGAGATGCTAGAAGCTGAAAGAGAGAAACAAATCAAGAAAAACGAAGAAATTAGTTCTGACGAAGACGCTGAACATGCAAGACAAGCCCTTGAAGAAACACTAAACTCTACGATAGAAGAACTTCACGAAGAGAATGAACAGCAGAAGTAAATATACCATTACAGTTTCTGAATTTACTATGAATTTTATTAAGGCTCTACTTGGCAGAAATTCCTTTATTTCCTTCTTTAGAAGAGAACAAAAAGAAATCTCCACGTCCAAAAATTTTGACGGATAAATTTGACTTCAAACCGGTTTTAAACTCGTTATAGCCAGTTTGAACCACAAATGTGCGCGGACGCGGCAATGTTTGGCGCCATTTCACCTGGCGGAAGTCGCGCCTGCCGGAACTAACGAAGAATCTAGGAAATAAGCAATAAACAAGCAAAAAAAACAACTTACAAATATACCGGAAACAAACAAGCACATACTCAAATGACGAATAAACAAACAGAAAAACTTACAAACTACCAAACAAACAAACAAACAAACAAACAAACAAATAAATGAGCTAATGAATAAACAAACTAAAGACAGAACAAACCAACAACAAGCAAACCGAAAAAAACTTACAAACATACCGCAAACAGCAAATATTCAAACAAACAAACAAACAAACAAACTACTAAACAACAAATAAATAGGCTAATGAATAAACAAACTAAAGACAGAACAAACCAACAAGCAAACTATATTTTCATTAAACAATAAAGGATAGTTTTATATGCTATATCGGTAAAGCAATGCATTCGGGATAAACACGAGAAAAGTTACACCTATTGAATAAATCAAATGATGACAGCGGCGAAACATGAGCAAACAAAATAAGTTGATTTTTATGTGTTACAGCTCTAGGCTTCAAGCTACTGTACAAGCAAAAGCAGAAATCGAGAAAGCCTTGAAAGATGCCAAGAATCAACTACAGCATAAAGCAGACGAGAATGAGACTTTGAAACAGAAACTAGAAGAACTCGAGAGCTCCAAGTCAATGTGAGTGACAATAATGTGTTTTCTTGGATTCTTTGTGCAGACAACATGATAAAAAACTACTATAACAACAACAAATACAAATAAAACAACACACAGACACACATCACAGACAAAATGATAAAAAACTACTATAACAACAACAACAGCAAATACAAATAAAACAACACACAGACACACATCACAGACAAAATGATAAAAAACTACTATAACAACAACAACAGCAAATACAAATAAAACAACACACAGACACACATCTTTTGAATGTTAAATTTTCATTTGTTATCAATGAATTTTATTACTAATTAATAAATTAATTAATGCATATATTAATGATCTATTTATTCATCCATCTATTCATTTGTCCATTTATATTCTCACTTCATTCATTCAATCATTCATTTATTCATTCATCCTCAATTCCTTCATTCTGACACTCACTCATTTTTACATTCATTTTTTTCATTTATGTATATCGATATTTGTCCATCAATCCATTCTTTCGCTCATTCGTTTAACCATCCATCCATTCATCCTCTATTCATCCATCCATTTATTCATCAATTCATTCATTTTTCATTTATTTATTTAATTATTCGTCCATTAATTCATCAATTCATTCATCATCCTTTCATCCATCTATTCATCAATAGATTCATCCATTTATTCATTCATTCATCAATTCTATTTATCTATCAATTTATTCATGTTTTTTTGATAATATCAACACTCTCCGTCTCTGTCCAGGATTGCGCAAGAGTTCGAAGCTGTTAAAGAAGCTTCTGTCTCAAAGAAAGACTACGATTCAAAATTACTGGAGCAGATACAAGAATGCGAGGTTTTAAGAGCCCAGGTGGACGGATTACAACAGGATTATGATAAAGTCACTAAAGAAAGAGACCAGCTCGAGAAAAGAGTAGAGTACATTATCACAACCAATGAGGTACGTAAACTTGCTGAAATAGGTAGACTGGACTATTACCGTCATTACTCGAATAAGCGCAGCCATCGAGTAAGCGCCGCCCTCGAATAAGCGCCGCATTTTAACGCTATAAAGGCCCGGCAAACGGCTTCAACATTTGTTTCAACATACGTTCGCATTTGTTTAATGGCAATGCTGAAGCTGTTTGCCATCCCTTTCAACATTGTCAAAAGGTGTTGAATCAATGTTGAGTTTATGTTGAAAGAGTTAAATGGCCCCGGGCAAGCGGCTTCAACAAAATCATACGGATGTTGAAGCAAATGTTGAAGCCGTTTGCCCGGGCCTTAATGTTACTCTAGAACAGCATTGGAAATAATTTTTTACCAAAAGCTATATTCTTCAGTTCAAAGTAATTATATTTCACCGCTTGCCTATTAAGTTATCTCCCCGATATTCAAAGTTCTGATCAAGAACGGGACTATGAAATCGAGAAAAATTTAATAAACGCTGCGGCGCTTATTCGAGTAAATACGGTATGCTTATTGTGTCCCAGTGCAGGTGGATTAATAGACGTCTTTACCTTCCTTGTTTGTTGTCTCATTTCAGATCACGTGATGCTACCCTTGGGAATTGTTTCTTTCACATGTAAATGAGATAACACGTTCATCATAAAAGAACAATTCTCAAGGGAATGACACGTGGTCTGAATTGGGCAATTTGTATACGGAGGTAAAGAGGTCTATTTTTCTACATGTATGTTGAAAAGACATTTGCGTACCTTTTTGATTGTCTTCTTTGACTATTTCTTTGTCTATACGTTTGGTATTGATGCATGTCCTTCGCTAACTGCATGTTGTTTCTACGTACTGATATTGTAACTCTATTGTATGGGGT